>JAANDG010000158.1:0-262681 GCA_036852015.1 Pelodera strongyloides | reverse complement strand
CAATTTTATAATTAGAATAATAAATTTAAGAAAAAGCAACAGTATACGGGTTGCGAGTTAGGATATACGTCATATGTAGATATCAGGTGATCTGTTTATTATTGGTATCTTCACCATAGTTTTCCATGCCTCATTGTTTCTAGTTAGTTCATTTTATGGTGGTGGCTATGTTTTTCAGATTAGCTTTGCTTTACTAACTCGAATTTTAGCACTATTCAATTCTTTCAACTTCTCTCATGGCGTTGTTTGCTTCGCATTCCTGATCCGTACTCCTAACTTGACGCTCTTTATGGTGCTTTGTACGTTTCAAATTCGCATTTTTTTTCTGCTTTTACCACATCCAGGATTTTTCATGAACTTTATCTTACAATTAGCAAAACCTTTTTTGAGTGATTAAATTTGCTTGTATACCAGATAGGCACTCAATCTTTAATATTACAACATGTGTTGTAATATTAAGCTCTTGTTGGTCTATTTACTTACTACACTTCGTTGAGTTTTTCTATGAGTAAATTGACGAACTAGAAATTGTTCTAGAAAAACAACTGATATAATAAGTGTCAGTATCGATTACTCAATTCGTTTTTACATAAAAAAAACTTCTTAAGCTCTGTTGGTCTATTTATTAAAGTATTGAAAAATTAAAGCAGTATTGTAATAATACTCACATCACATTACCACAACATAACGGCCGGAAATGCAATGTTTAATATTTAAAAGGGTATAAACGCATTCAAAACACACCCCTCTGCTCTTTGAGTAACGAGAAATTTCCATTTCTAGTTGTCTCACTTACACATACAAAACATTGATTGTCAGCAGTAATTGATCTCCTTAGTAATGTATGAAGAGTATCTAGAAACCAGTTTTCAATAGAAAAGTAAATTTTGAAATTAATTTTCTTCTTTCCAGAAAATCGTTGAATCCTTTTTTGTTTCCATAAAGGATAGCACACTATTAGTATAGACTAACTTCCAAAAGTGTGTACATATTTTCTTTATTCCCTTTAACACGCACTACATTACACACAAAGTGTATATTGAACAGTTTTACCCTATGACATTTTCGCTTGCATAATTCACGAGTGTCAATATGTATAACATATTGTATGATTTTTTTCCAGACAGTCTACCATTGCTCTAGCCAAAATGTTTGTTTTCAGGGTAGGAGAGTTGTGATGTGAAAATAATAGGTACTACAGCAATTGCCAACAATTTTAATTTCAACTGCTACTTTTTATACATCGTATTTCTCGTTCATGTATGTCATAATGTATTTAATTTTCGTAAACATAACACTTCATAGTTGACAAAGGAACACTTGTATTATTAATGTTCAGTTCCCATGTCCTTAAAGTAGCCAATATTTGTTAACATTTCGTAAATATTGCTCTGATGTGTAGAAAACAATCAAGAAAAGTCATAAATATCGTTTTACTTATGTGTACTCTTACTCCTATAAGGATCAATCAATTAGGTTCCTTTAATACTAGATTGTAGTTTTCACATATATGATTATAAAAATAATGATATTTATTACGTACAAGTGTGTATAACGCACAGTTAGTACTACTATGCCAAGTAGTTTCAAGATCCAGCCAAAATCATAAGCTTTATTAAAGGCATCATGCTTTCTAACTTCACATTTGCTCAAGTTTTTTCTCAGCACTTTAGAAAGTTAACCAATTCTTACATGTATTAGGTGGTTTCTAATATTTAACTAAATGCGCTTACCAAGATATGCCCTGTAGTTGTTACTCAACACAGTTTAAGGAACGATGTTTTCTTTTGTATTGAAGATTATAGGTAGAACGTCGAGGAATGCATTCGCGTAATAATATTGATTCTTTCCACCCTCCCCTCAACGTGTTACCAAGGTTTCAGAGCTGGTTCACCTAAAACAGCGGTTATTTGTGCGAATTGTTGGCATTTTTAAGAGAAACTACAATTTCAACGATTATTTTAAATGTCTCATTCGTCATTTATCTATGTTGATATTATATATTTGCGCATAAGAAAGGTCACCTCATTGAATATTGGGAAAATTATTCTTCTTGGACAAGTCCCTATTAAGAAAAGTCTCCCATACAAATTTACATTACGCCAACTCTTACATCATTTTATGCTCTAGGTGTCTACTTATTTACTATACAAAATAATTAATACTCTATACACATATACAAAACAGTATCCACGTTTGTTGATTTACAAAAAACGTACTGTAAAATGTAGAAAACGAAAAAAATCATACGTTCTTTTTAACACCATTTACCCAATATATCGTGTAGTACACGTGTCAAGTCTTCTGATAATTGACGATTAATATCAACTTAATTTAAAATCTAGTCTAAAAGTGGATCCTATACATCACGAGGGGGCTTATATTAGTAGATGATTGATGTGCACTTATTTTATGTTCATTTTCTTAAAAACAGAAAAAAATAATTTAGAAAGTCAGATCTACGGTATCATTTGTTCATGAACATCTTTCTCTTAAACAGGCTTTACAATTTTACTACTCCTTTCTCTTTCGTTCTATCCCATTACATGAGTGTACTTGCAACTTCACAGAAAACTTCTTTTCTCCGTCTCTAACTATCTTTTCTTTTTACTCAATTATAATTAAAATATTCCTTCCCTCTTTCGTTTTTTTTTACCTCGCACTATTGATACATAAACATACATACCTCTCCTCCAATGTGTCTTAGGCGACACGATGCAATAATCGAGATTCCCTATTTCAAACTCACTAGTGTGTCATCGAAGGCACTTTTGTTAAACTTTTGTTACCTGGTATACAAATTTTTAGAGTAAGTCAGAAGCAATTGTTATGGCCTAAACCTGAAAATACAGATTGAGTCGTTTAACAAAAGTGCCTTCGATGACACACTAGTGAGTTTGAAATAGGGAATCTCGATTATTGCATCGTGTCGCCTAAGACACATTGGAGGAGAGGTATGTATGTTTATGTATCAATAGTGCGAGGTAAAAAAAAACGAAAGAGGGAAGGAATATTTTAATTATAATTGAGTAAAAAGAAAAGATAGTTAGAGACGGAGAAAAGAAGTTTTCTGTGAAGTTGCAAGTACACTCATGTAATGGGATAGAACGAAAGAGAAAGGAGTAGTAAAATTGTAAAGCCTGTTTAAGAGAAAGATGTTCATGAACAAATGATACCGTAGATCTGACTTTCTAAATTATTTTTTTCTGTTTTTAAGAAAATGAACATAAAATAAGTGCACATCAATCATCTACTAATATAAGCCCCCTCGTGATGTATAGGATCCACTTTTAGACTAGATTTTAAATTAAGTTGATATTAATCGTCAATTATCAGAAGACTTGACACGTGTACTACACGATATATTGGGTAAATGGTGTTAAAAAGAACGCATGATTTTTTTCGTTTTCTACATTTTACAGTACGTTTTTTGTAAATCAACAAACGTGGCTACTGTTTTGTATATGTGTATAGAGTATTAATTATTTTGTATAGTAAGTAAGTAGACACCTAGAGCATAAAATGATGTAAGAGTTGGCGTAATGTAAATTTGTATGGGGACTTTTCTTAATAGGGACTTGTCCAAGAAGAATAATTTTCCCAATATTCAATGAGGTGACCTTTCTTATGCGCAAATATATAATATCAACATAGATAAATGACGAATGAGACATTTAAAATAATCGTTGAAATTGTAGTTTCTCTTAAAAATGCCAACAATTCGCACAAATAACCGCTGTTTTAGGTGAACCAGCTCTGAAACCTTGGTAACACGTTGAGGGGAGGGTGGAAAGAATCAATATTATTACGCGAATGCATTCCTCGACGTTCTACCTATAATCTTCAATACAAAAGAAAACATCGTTCCTTAAACTGTGTTGAGTAACAACTACAGGGCATATCTTGGTAAGCGCATTTAGTTAAATATTAGAAACCACCTAATACATGTAAGAATTGATTAACTTTCTAAAGTGCTGAGAAAAAACTTGAGCAAATGTGAAGTTAGAAAGCATGATGCCTTTAATAAAGCTTATGATTTTGGCTGGATCTTGAAACTACTTGGCATAGTAGTACTAACTGTGCGTTATACACACTTGTACGTAATAAATATCATTATTTTTATAATCATATATGTGAAAACTACAATCTAGTATTAAAGGAACCTAATTGATTGATCCTTATAGGAGTAAGAGTACACATAAGTAAAACGATATTTATGACTTTTCTTGATTGTTTTCTACACATCAGAGCAATATTTACGAAATGTTAACAAATATTGGCTACTTTAAGGACATGGGAACTGAACATTAATAATACAAGTGTTCCTTTGTCAACTATGAAGTGTTATGTTTACGAAAATTAAATACATTATGACATACATGAACGAGAAATACGATGTATAAAAAGTAGCAGTTGAAATTAAAATTGTTGGCAATTGCTGTAGTACCTATTATTTTCACATCACAACTCTCCTACCCTGAAAACAAACATTTTGGCTAGAGCAATGGTAGACTGTCTGGAAAAAAATCATACAATATGTTATACATATTGACACTCGTGAATTATGCAAGCGAAAATGTCATAGGGTAAAACTGTTCAATATACACTTTGTGTGTAATGTAGTGCGTGTTAAAGGGAATAAAGAAAATATGTACACACTTTTGGAAGTTAGTCTATACTAATAGTGTGCTATCCTTTATGGAAACAAAAAAGGATTCAACGATTTTCTGGAAAGAAGAAAATTAATTTCAAAATGTACTTTTCTATTGAAAACTGGTTTCTAGATACACTTCATACATTACTAAGGAGATCAATTACTGCTGACAATCAATGTTTTGTATGTGTAAGTGAGACAACTAGAAATGGAAATTTCTCGTTACTCAAAGAGCAGAGGGGTGTGTTTTGAATGCGTTTATACCCTTTTAAATATTAAACATTGCATTTCCGGCCGTTATGTTGTGGTAATGTGATGTGAGTATTATTACAATACTGCTTTAATTTTTCAATACTTTAATAAATAGACCAACAGAGCTTAAGAAGTTTTTTTTATGTAAAAACGAATTGAGTAATCGATACTGACACTTATTATATCAGTTGTTTTTCTAGAACAATTTCTAGTTCGTCAATTTACTCATAGAAAAACTCAACGAAGTGTAGTAAGTAAATAGACCAACAAGAGCTTAATATTACAACACATGTTGTAATATTAAAGATTGAGTGCCTATCTGGTATACAAGCAAATTTAATCACTCAAAAAAGGTTTTGCTAATTGTAAGATAAAGTTCATGAAAAATCCTGGATGTGGTAAAAGCAGAAAAAAAATGCGAATTTGAAACGTACAAAGCACCATAAAGAGCGTCAAGTTAGGAGTAAGGATCAGGAATGCGAAGCAAACAACGCCATGAGAGAAGTTGAAAGAATTGAATAGTGCTAAAATTCGAGTTAGTAAAGCAAAGCTAATCTGAAAAACATAGCCACCAACCATAAAATGAACTAACTAGAAAACAATGAGGCATGGAAAACTATGGTGAAGATACCAATAATAAACAGATCACCTGATATCTACATATGACGTATATCCTAACTCGCAACCAGTATACTGTTGCTTTTTCTTAAATTTATTATTCTAAATTATAAAATTGTCAACTTGTCATTGGGATACAGTATTGCACTTTTTGGAAGACACTCTATCAACAATCAACATATAACGTCATAGTCAGAAAAAGTCTCTGTTTTACCATATACTTGTTTCAAATTGCAGTTGTTGATCAATTAAACACACTACTTCGATAGACCAGAGAGGGTTGCAGGGACGCATAGAGGTTCCTTGACAACAGTCCTATCTTTAATAATAAAGTTAAAAGTGCAATAAATTAAAGATGAATAAAGAGAGATATTTCCGTATAATGAACAGATCAGTCCAAGTACTATGAACAGAAGATAAGGTTACAATTATTCTTTGAAGTTATAGTGTGAAACGGAAATTTATTACACATTTGAATCAATGTTTTAGAAGCAAGCAAAATGTAAGTAGCTTTGCAATATAGATCACTAGTGAGCTTGATACTTTCCTAGTTGCCTGAAAACGGTCATTGTTTTTATCTAGTAGTACTCGATTTTGTCTGTGTTGACAGGTTGGTATCTAAGTCTCACTTAATAATGAAAAGTAAATACTTTTTCATAAAGGTAGACGATATTTGATCAATATAACACTTATTAATTTAAATATTTTTTTTATGTAATACATACAGAACAGAATGAGTATATCTTTGTGTTCAAAACACCTACAACTAATTTCTAATGTAAAAACAATCTACGCACAAGCCCATAGAGTTGAACGAAGAGATACAGATAAATAAATAAAAAACATAAAATATATCAAGTAAAAAGATAACTTGAGTGTGAATCTTATTATCTGTGTTGGGTAACAGGAGGTGCAAAAGTGATGCAAAGCAAAGACAGCGATTGTGTTCATAAAATGTGAGGAAAATTGGAAGAAATTAGGCATAGAACAACAAAGGTTACTAACGGAAAAGAATTATTAATTGAGAAAAGTTCCATAAAAATAAAGTTCGTGCACGTAATCCTGAAGTAAAAATTATGCACTACGTTCAACTTGTATGGTTCAATGCAGAACTGCAACAATGAAAAAATAAAATGTGCAAGGGGTGAAAAATAAGATTGCTTGTTTACCGTTACAGCAAAAAAAAAATAACAAAAAGTACCAAATACGCTAGTGAGGAAAATAATTGTGTGGTGAATTAATGACTGTTTTTCCCCAAATTGTCAGTTTTCGCTAACAAAAGTCACAGTTATAAATGGAAGATAAAGAATACAAGGGATTGCAAATAAAAAATATCAAACATCACTTACAATATTTGATTAGTTATGATATGAAGTTCTATAGGAAAAGATTAATGGCTCGATTATAAGGTGCATTAAAATAGAATAAAAGGGATACACACAAATTCGTTAGGCTAGGACTAGTATCAATTAACAATAAAACATCGCAAATACTAGATCAATTTTGAGATTGTTAATTTTTAGAAAATCATAATCGAGTTTTTTATGATAATAATTTGTTGGAATTATTAGCTATGGAAGTTCAGACTTGGCACTTCTGTTATTGTTTATAAATTTGAATTAATCAAAAATGTTTTAATTTTGTTCATTTGAAAAATACTTAAAATATACGAATAAATGTGAGAGAAATGCAGATTTCCATGGTAAAAGGTCAAAAAATAGATAAAGAAAATGTTCTTTTTAGTCAAAGCAAGGTACTAAAAGATACTAAACCGACCGGTGATAAAAACGGTACCAAGTGAAAAGTTGGGAAGGTCCCTTGGATCAGGGCTGGCCACCCATTCCGTTACGAAAGATTGCCTATCTCTGATGCGCACTACTTCTGTAGGCCAGAGTGGACCGCAGGGACCCCTTCGTGGCCCTGAAGAACTGTCCTAACTTTGACCTTTTTTTAGAAGAGGTTAAAAAATAGATAAAGAAAATGTTCGGTAAAAGCAAGGTACTAAAACACACTAAAAACTAAACGTAGGCTACTTACAATTGTTAATTAAAGTAAAGTAAACTGTTAGTAAACCACTGATTTATCAAATTCCATTAAACAATAGCGATTAACCGTGATTATGGGCTTGGCAAGTACGGCAAGTACGTTGACTATTGGTCTTTTTCTGCGCGAACGTTGTAAAAAAAAGGTAAAAGTATATTGTATGATATACGTTGCGGAGAATAGGTAGGAATAAAATATAAGGGTAAGCTGAAATGGATCTGACCTAACTTTCCTTGTCATTAGCATTATAAATTATCATAATTATCATTATAATTAATTATTTTCAGTAAGTACCAATGCATTGATCAGGATCACTAAGTATCATTTATTGTCGTTTCATTAATTTTCGTGTCATTATTAACATCATTGATTATCAATAATCATCATTAATTCAATCTCATTAATTATCTCTAATTACTCAATTGTCATTTATTTCCATTTTGTCGAGTATCCTTTTATTTATTTATTACCGTTGATTTTATGATTATCACCAATTATCGTTAATTAACCTTAATTACCCTTAATTAGCAGTATATTAATTATCATTATCATCATCAGTAACTACCTTTTATTAAAATCCAATTCCTTTATTCTCGATGTTATAATAATTATCATTAATCGTTAATTTCAAATGGCCCCTATTTTTGATGATTCCATCTGATTCTTCATGTCAAATATAGTAGGATGCAATATTTTTCTAATTTTCAAGTGCAAAATTCAGGCAGTATTCAGCAATTTGCCATTGCCAGTCATACCCAACTATTTATCGCAGTTGTCACGCCCCTTCGCGCTAATTGGCCAATATCACAATTGCCACGCCCAATAGAGCATATTGGCCAATTAGCGCGAAGGGGCGTGACAACTGCGATAAATAGTTGGGTATGACTGGCAATGGCAAATTGCTGAATACTGCCTGAATTTTGCACTTGAATATTAGAAAAATATCGTATCCTACTATATTTGACATGGAGAATCAGATGGAATCATCAAAAATAGGGGTCATTTGAAATGGGCCTGACCCTTTAATTACCCTTAATTATCATTACATTAATTACCAGCATCATTATCATTAAACACCATTCAATTAAATACAATTTCAATAAAGTATCACTGTTGTTATCATTATCATTAATTATCGTTAATTACCCTTTTGCCGTTCAATTAATTATCACTAATATGATTAGGTATGGTTGTCAGTATAAGAATCATTATTTATCAATAATTGTGTTTCATTTATTATCATTTCTTTAATTATCATTGACGTTTCTTAATAATCATTCCGTTTTAATTATATTGAGATCTGTTTTACTACTGTTTGGCATATTTTCAGTATTTGTTTTGATGCTATGCTTTGCCTTCATTCATAGGTTCGAGTGTCGGATCCGGTTACCGCGAGATCCAGTACCACAAATAAAAAAGACCCGTTTGTTTTTAACTCATTATTTAGTTTATTTTTATTTAGAAATACATGCACAATGGGTTGTATTTGTATGATGTAGATATAAAGTAGACCATGTTATTTTGTCGAAGTTGGCGAGTCACCGTATATTTTGAAATGGTTAAAGTGAATTTGTGTCAGCTTCAAGTATAACCGGTCTAGAACATCTCAACGACACGATCACTTGTGGTATTTATTTTTGTAGCTGTTTCATAAGAGAGATGAGTAAGGGATGAAAGTTTAAGTAACTGGTCCGATTTCTCCAATCAATAAATAATTATGAAAACCTGTTTTCGATGGTCACGCCCCTTGATAATTTTGCCTTAATAACTTAATAATATCTAATATAAGAATTTGGATATATTGTCTCAAGAAATAGGAAAGAGGGTATAAAAGAACTATAAAAACTATATGATGGATTTCACTGACAAAATAGAAAATGACGCAGAAAAGAGGTCTAAAAATAGATATGAGCCAGCTAAATTAGTAGCTGGAAAAAATGTTTCGGGTGTCCATTAGGATAAATACAAGCTGACTAAGCAGAGAAATGAGCAAAACCATAAGTTTGAGTCTCTAATTTAATTTCTGCAATAAAAAATGATGACTAATGCATTACGAAATACAGTGAAAAACCGGTTTTGGATAACCACGCCCAACCATTGTTTATGTAAGCTTGGGTTGTGTTGGTAAAAGACGGTCATGACTAGTAAAAATAGATATGAGGCAGATAAATTAAGATATAGGCCAGATAAATTGTTAAGATATAGGTCAGGTAAATAGCTGGAAAAATGTTTCGATTGTTCATTAGGATAAAAATAAGCCTGCTCTAAGCAGAGAAATGAACTGAAAGCAAGTCTGAGTCTCTAATCAAATTTCTGCAGTCAATAAAAATTGATGGACAGTTTATTTCGAAATATATGAAAACCAGGGTTTCGGTGGTCACGCCCACCTTTTTTGAGTTATGTAAGTTTGGCACGGGTTGAAAAATGTCAGTCATGTCATCTGCACCGCCGCAGCTCGGTGCTCCAGGGCTCACGGTTGGGTTGTGTTGGTAAAAGTCAGTCATGAGTCAGTAATGACTAGTAAAAATGGGTATCAGTCAGATAAATTAAGATATAGGTCAGCTAAATTAATAACGGAAAAAATGTTTCGATTGTTCATTAGGATAAAAATAAGCCTGCTACAAGCATAGAAATGAACTGAAAGCAAGTCTGAGTCTCTAATTTAATTTCTGCAGTCGATAAAAATTGATGACCAGATTATTTCGAAATATATGAAAAACCGATTTTCGGTGGTCAAGCCCACCACAATTTGAGATGTAAGTGTGGCACAGATTGAAAAATGTCAGTAATGTCATCTGTACTGCCGCAGCTCGGTGCTCCAGGGCTCACGGTTGGGTTGTTTTGGTAAAAGTCAGTCATGAGTCAGTAATGACTAGTAAAAATATGTATCAGTTAGATAAATTAAGGTATAGGTCAGGTAAGTTAATAGCGGAAAATGTTTCGATTGTTCATTAGGATAAAAATAAGCCTGCTACAAGCATAGAAATGAACTGAAAGAAAGTCTGAGTCTCTAATTTAATTTCTGCATTCAATAAAAAATTGATGACCAGGTTATTTCGAAATATATGACAAACCAGTTTTCGGTGATCACGCCCACCTTTTTTTGAGTTATGTAAGTTTGGCACGGATTGAAAAATGTCAGTCATGTCATCTGTACCGCCGCAGCTCGGTGCTCCCGCCAACATGTGGTACGATACCGTACCCTATATTCCCCCTCCCCGAAATCCACCGCAATTGACAGAGGAAAATAATTTGAATTTTGAGTCGGTCCCCCAAAATGTGGCTGATTATACAAAGAAGCAACGCATGTCGATGACGAAACGTCAGGTTGCAACTTGTACTCGTCAACTGATTGTATTCTATGCGTGTGAAGACTGCAAGAATAAAATGGAAGTCATTCGAAACGAAAATGGAACCGGTTCTTACACTGTCTACCAATGTGGCCCATGCAATGCTGAATCTATAAAACTACGTTTTGGTGATAAGTAATTAATAAATTTTAGAGCTCTACCTGTGTTTTTACAATGCACTACAAATTATGCAAATTAATTAATTAATTACACTAATTACACTAATGAACAAACATTAGGGCCCAACATAGGGCCAATACAATACAAACACGTCAATGGGTCCTAAGAATCCAATCATGATTGATTATCGGAAATTTGCTTTTTTAACCCCGATATAAGTAGTCCGGTATTTCGCTTTAAGGTGCGTTAGAGTTACATAGGATTTGCTTATCATATGCAGATTTTCTAAAGGGGCTAGCATTTCGCTTTAAAGCGAAATACCGGCCCGTTTTTGAAACGCATTTCAATCACTTGCATTCCTGTGTATTTATGCAAAGTGGGGTCTAATTGGGGTCTAGTTTTTATGCTAAATTTCACTCATTTGCATATGCCGCATAAGAAAGCAGGTGTGTACGCAATGCGTTTCAAAAACTGGCCGGTAGTTCGCTTTAATTTATGAGCATTTTCATTACGACAATAAATCGTATTTCTGTGTCAGTCTGAACTAGAATAATGTTGACCGCTGAATGGCTGAATTCCTTATCGGGCAATAGTCGTGTGTCCGTTTGCGGTTGCTAGGCTCATTCTCATTCTTTCTCCTTTTGTCCTAGGCAATTTACCCCCTGGAAGAGAGCCCAGAAAACATTTTGAACCATTGATTTGCTTGTTTTTTAATTAATGTTATACACTATTTTTTTTGTTTATGTAATAAACTAGTTTTGTTTCCTATTCTCCTAAAATTACGAGAACCTCACAACTTCCAACTTACCTACCTTGACTTTTGAGTTTTTATGGCGTACTAATTATTTTTCCACAGTATTGTGTAAATAAGACGGGAAAGGAAAAAAACACCTGCGTGGAAGTAAGCCAAAAATAATAAATTTTATTGTTTATGAAAAAAACTTATTTTATAATTTGCAGTCATGGAAACCGATTGACCACACATGTGCTCCATTAGGTTAGTTTGCGGGATCTGCTAATTGTGTTTTTGGTTTCATACGCCTAAACCTACGCTCAAGACTAGGCCTCCTACGTAAGTAAGCCTAAGTAAATGTCTATTGTTTATTGTTAGGGGCTAATGACTACGCACTTCCTTAGTTCCAGCAACTTCCTCGTAGCTTCAATTTGTATACCGTATGATAACGTCTTCGTCTGTCTTTTTTAAACTCCAGTATTACTGTAGACAGTAACTGTAGCCCATAATTTGTCGTTTTTCCCATAAAAGTGTATGTGCCTATCAAAGGTTAATTAATTATTAAAATTGTTTTAATTAAACTAACAAACTCGAAACAATTTGATTTGTTTATATTCGCAAGTGACACATTCAATGTGGATGGTTCTTCAACGTGGACAGTTTCATTTCCAAATTTCCCAAAAGGAAGCCCATTGATTTTCTTAATTTTATCATCTCGACCATAAGAAAATCTTATATTATCGTACTTCATTCGTGTTTATCTGTATATGTACATGTATATGTAATTATTTTCTTATGGTGTGTACGCGAACATAAATAACGAACAAAAATGACTCCTATCTATTTACCACGCATAGCCATAGCATCACTGATTATAGCTATAGCATTTAATGACTGTGGATGCCAAAATACATAAATAAACTGACGTATCACTTGTATTATATTATGACTGAGCCCAAAGTAATGACACGGTTTCTACTTTGGAAAACTAAATGGAACCTAGCAAATATAAAAATTTAGGTCTAACAAAAAAAGTTGGTCACGGCCTTTCTTCTCTTTCTACTTTATTCTACTTGTCTTTGGCCCCACTAATCAAACATTGTGCATATTTACCTACACAAGCCTTCGTTTATTTTAGGTTGGGTTTCCAAAAAATCGATTTGCATTTTTTGCGAAAGGTGTAACCTAGGTAGTCCCCCTTCCAGGGTTTTATAAAATAATTCTTTATTCGTCTTGGTTCGAACGAAGTAGTTCAAGTCTGATTTACTCTTTCTCTTGTAATCACAACTTCCTACCGTTTTTCTCATCATAACTTTTATTTTTGTATTTAAAGACAATGATAAAACTTATTTGACTTATTATCAGTGGTTCTCTTTTGCTTCGTTGGAAAAGGAGAAGTTGGTGTTGAAATGAAACTTTTCAGAGTTTATAATAATTTACTATGGCATCTGCACCACCTTACACGGAACAACCTGGACAATATCCGGTATTTTTTCTCTTTTTCTTTCTCTTGAGAAGTTTTGACAATATTTGATTGATACGATATTAATACAATATTATAGTGATGGTTAAAGGGACAGTCCCATTACAGGTAACTCCTATTTTTGATGACTCCATCTGTTTCTCCATGTCAAATATAGTAGGATGCAATTTATTTTCCAATTTGCAGGCGCAATATTCTGGCAATAACCATCAATTTACCATGGGCAGTCGTACACAACAATCAATCGCAGTTGTCACGTCCATTCGCACTGATTGGCCAATATGCTATATTGGGCGTGGCAACTGCGTTATTGGCCAATCAGCGCGTATGGGCGTGGCCACTGCGACGGATTGTTGGGGTATGAGTGGCTATGGTACATTGCTGAATACTTAGTGAATATTGCCCCTGAAAATTGGAAAAAAAATGCGTCCGACTATATTTGACGTGGGGAAACATGGAGTTATCATAAATAGAGGTTACCTGAGCTGAGTTGGGCCTGGCTCTTTTAAAGTCAATTATTTTCAATTTGTACACCAGAGGCCATATCCACCACTCAGATTCCCTCGGGGAAATAGTCCCTGGGGACAGAAGATAGCTTTCTAATTTGAGACACGCAGAGAAAAAGACGGGGAATTCCTCATGGGGAATTGAGTGGTGAATACGGCCTCAGATGTTCTTACTCACTTTAAAAAAAATCTATGTGGCATAAAAATGCGACGTAAGTAGCTCCCATATTCTAGTTAGATCTACGCTACAATTTTACAGAAACTTTCCAATTAAAATGTATTCTAGCCGCCCTATCCCGCCCAACCTGGATACGTCCCACAACAGGGAAACATTAGTCAAAGTTATGGAAATCCGTACCCGGCAGGCTACCCAATTCAGGGACACCCACCCCAGGGGTACCCACCCCAAGGATACCCTCCCCAAGGGTACCCACCCCAACAAGGCTATCCACCACAGCAAGGATACCCTCAACAAGGATACTATGCGCAACAACCACAAGTCGTGTGAGTTTCTTTTGTGTTGGTTTTTTCAAATCTTATTTGATCATTTCATCAATCAGAGCTTGGCGCACTCGCGAATTTCCTTCCTCGCGGGACGCAACTACAACGTGATACATCGCGTGACCGCCACGCATAAAAAAAGAGATTCCGCTAGGGGTGCGCGATCGCTAGATGGCACGTGGCGCACCTGATGTGCGCCGCAGATGCGCAAACTGCAACTACACACCCGTAACCGACCTCTCGCACCCAAGCGGGTCCTCTTTTTGTGCGCGGCGATGTCGCGGAGTTTTATAACAGATTTCGATAAATCGCTTTATTTGAATTTTGAATTTTTATAAAATATTCCTTAGAAATGAAATTATGTGTGATTATTTATTTAGAATGGTAGAACGTGGTGGAAATAACCGAAGTCGAGGAGGAAGCGACCATTGCTGTCTGTGGGCGTTGCTCGCATGCTGTGCAGGATGTTGTATTGCCGATTGTTGTGATTAAAGCGAAATGCCGGCCGGGTTTTGCAACGCATCGAGTAAACCAGCATCCTTATGCAGCTTATGCAAATGAACATAAATTAGAATAAATAATCGCGGTAAATTCGAGTAAATTAGCTTCAATACGTAAGAATTCAATCGTCCACGATGCGTGTCAAAAACCGGCCGGTAGTTCGTTGAAGTTTATGTATGGGAATATATTATAAATCTTGGAAAGTCTCTAAATCTGAAGACTCTTTGTCAGAGTTTTTCCACCTTACTAGAGCATTACGTAAAACGGACTCAAACTAATAGCCAAGGTCGATGACACCGTTGAACAAAATTACGGTGCCCGAATACAACTTTTTTCGAGAAAATTAAAGCGAAATACCGGCCGGTTTTTGAAACACACGAGTACACCAGCATTCTTATGCAGCTTATGCAAATGAGCATAAATGAGTAAAAAAATCGAGCTAAATTCGAGCGAATTAGCATAATTACGTAAGAATTCGGTATCCACTGTGTGTTTCTAAAACCGGCCGGTATTTCGCTTTAACAAACTTCTGGAGCCGCATTTATGTTCACGGCGCAATATATTTTTTCGAAAAATAATATTTTAAAAAAAACATCGTGCAAAGCAAAGTGTTCTTTACATGTTTAGATAAGTTGTGATGAATTATAGTTTTGTGGTTATCTGAAAATACGCTTTGTATGAAATTAGTCATATTGGCGATATTGAGACCGTACTCCAGAAATTAGGAATTGAAATAGAATGTATTTTCTCTGATATCGATTTTTACTGTAATTTAGTCATTTTTTTACTGTAATCATTTCTTGAATTGAATCATTTACTGTAATCATTTTTTGAATAGGATGTTTGGCAATAGGTCCCTTATTTACTACTCCTATTGACAATTAATTCCATCGGGTAAAAAAAACTGACTTTATGAATTTATGATGATGTGATTCTAGTGCTTTTTCGTACACAAATGTTTTTGTACTATTTGTACACAGTCAATGAATAAACCTCATTTACACGTTATGAATTGGATTATTGTTAAAACTGCAAATAAAGGATTAAAGATAATTATTGAAGTAAGTCAATGTTACAAATAAAGAATTAAAGTAATTAAAGATAATTATTGAAGTAATTATCTTTAATTACTGACAGAAGAAAGCTCTGGGATGCATTATGTCATTATGTGTTGCTGCTTACAATGGTATCACAGATTCTACAAGAAGAAAGACGAGTAAAAAGTATAAGGAAAGTATTTAGAAGAACTTTCTTCTCCCGACATCCACATGACAAGTAGTTGTATGTTTTTTTTTAACCGCTCGGCAAGTTTGTTAGTAATACAAAGACAAAAAAAGATGATACAGCATCCAATTTCATCCAGTACCAATGTCTGATGGTGCGCGACGAAACAATGAGTGGGCCCACATTTCGCCAGGTTTGCGCGAATGCACCCAAATAGCACTCTTCCGCGCCGGCGCAGACAGGATGAAGAAGCCGTGCACATTTTTATCAGGTTCTGCATCAATTTTCGCACTTTCACCGCACAGTGTCGCGCCAACGCGAAACTTTTGGTGCGAAAAAGGGGTCGCCCAGGTTTTGCCGCGCACTTCGCCCAGTTTTCGCCAGACTCTCGCCTGGTACGCCCAACGAAAGAACGGAGCACCGCGACCGCTCGAAAATGTGAAAATCCATGCAGAAACAGATAAAAAGGGTGCGCGGCGCTTTCGCCCAATCTTCGCCGGTTTTTCGCGAAAGGGAGTCAGCAGTCGAGAGTTCGGCGAGGACTGGGCGAAGTGTGCACTACACCAAAACCTGGGCGAACCCCATTTTTGCGTGGGTATAATCATTCACCGTTTGAATTCATCATTTAGTCAGGATGATCGCTACATAGTTCACTACATATTTTGACAATTTATAGAACTTCCATTCAAGATAGTCGAATCGTTACCGCTTATTATTAGTACTATCTGTAACATAAGAAATGGGTGAACCCATTTGGATACGGTTCACTGGTTTTTTCGTGGGCCTGCCCATCTGGTGGACAATTCACGACCAACTTTTATCGAGAACCGTCATAAGTTGGTCACCAAATGGTCACGAAGGGTCATGAGCCAGTAACCAGATGGTTTTTTCGGCAAAAACCATTTGGTGATGTAAAACGACGGTTTTTTCGTGGTTGTGGAAATTATTTCGTTTTCCAGTGAGTGGTACCGAATTAGTTCCATACAAAGGGTTTACAACTAAAAAGACTATGCCCACCGGAAATGATGAAAAATTAGTAGACAGGCTCATATATCTGATCACTCTCTTTTCTATGTACTCCCTCATCGTCTCTGTCGGGGACAGGTCAGTGTCAGACACCACGCCCATTTAGGCAACGGGGCCCACGAGCACGAGTTGACAAATCTCATGCGATATATTTCGAAGTTTTTCCTTCTTACTCATTTTTTATAACCTCAGGTTTTCAAATTATTTCGGAAAATAATTTGGCTCTTTTTCTCGTGTTGTGTTGACGTATAACCCTTTTTCACCGCCCATACCACACAAAACGACCAAATGAAAAAAATTTCAGAATGTCCGCCGCGCAGATAAATTTGTTGACGCTGAAGGACTTCACGCTGATGAGATGGGGCGAGGTTGGAAGTATGAGCGAGGAAGACTTCGACTCGTGGCTCTCTGATATGGGCCTTCTATGGAAGGAGAGGATTTGTGGCCACTGTGGCCAGACTATGAGGAAGACTAAGCAAGGAGGTGATGCTATAAGATACCAATGCAACCGTCGCACTTGCCGAATCCCGGGCGTTAAGAGGAAGTTCGGTTACCTCACGGACACGTTCTTTGCAAACAGTACATCCGATCGAAACAAGGTAAATATTTCATTGTAAGGAGCAGTTGCTTTGTAATGTAGGAGAAGTTTCCTGTGTGTGTTCTTTGAACTCTGCGCGCTGCAGACACGCCCGACTAATACACCTCGAGTGCTGCATATGCCCCGTTTTGACCCCTTGTGCGCTATCATATGACCGTCAATGATTGAATCAACCTGAAAATAAATTCTACAGCGTAATGTATATCATACAAACAAACAAAGATTGAAACTTCCGATTTCCAGGTATTCATGGCGAGCCTCCTTTTCATACACGATATGGGCACATATGACGCGATGGCCAACGCGTGTCGCCTGAACAGCTGTACCGTGCTGCTTCACTGCAAATTGTTCCGAAACGTCATAGTGGAAAGCTTCAACAACCTAGCTCACATGATCGGCGGTCCGGGAAAAATCGTGCACGTTGACGAATCGCACGTGATCAGAAGAAAGTCCAATTGTGGCGTGCCTAATGTATGGGTTGTGGGCGGAATCCAAAATGATAATAGAACAGCCTTCTTGGAAGTTGTGCCCGACCGATCTGCTCAAACCCTGGAGAGTCTCATTCAAAAGCATGTGTTGCCCGGAACGACCATCTATACAGATTGTTGGGAAGGGTATAACAACTTGGCCAGCCTGGGCTATGTGCATGAAGTTATCAGTCATTCGGTTAAAGCCCCATCCCAGCGTGTTGAGTCCCTTTGGGCCCAGGTCAAGGGTCAAATTAAGAAGCGGGTTGGCCTCAGTGCACGCTACTGGGATGATGTATTTTTTGAAGTTTTGTGGAAATGGCAAAGGAATGATGATTGTCTCCTATACGAGTTTTGGAAAGAAGTTGCCGTGCAATATCCCCTCACTTAGTCAGTTGTTGTATAAAATGTTGTTGTTGTTACTTGTTGAATATGTTGTTGTTGCCCTACATTGTTAAAGGGTCAGGCCCATTTCAAATTACACCTATTTTTGATGACTCCATCGGATTCTCCGTTTCAAATATAGTAGGCTGAATTTTTTTTCCAATTTTGAGTCGCAATATTCACGCAGTTTTCAGCAATTTACCATGGCCAGTCATACACAACAATCAATCGCAGTTGTAACGCCCATTCGCGCTGATTGGCTAATATCGCAATTGCCACGCCCAATAGAGCATATTTCCCAATTAGCGCGGAGGGGCGTGACAACTGCGATAAATAGTTGGGTATGACTGGCCATGGTAAATTGCTGAATAATGCGTGAATATTGCGACTGAAAATTGGAAAAAAATTCAGCCTACTATATTTGAAACGGAGAATCCGATGGAGTCACCAAAAATAGGGGTAATTTGAAATGGGCCTGACCCTTTAATTGTTGAATAAAATGTTGTTACATTACATGCATGGTCTTGCTGTTTGTATGTGGATACCAGCTACCAGTGAACATGATGGTGGCGTCCAGCCCAGATAAAAGTTGATTTGAATTGCATACACAAAAATCATGAAATAAATTAGCAATGGGCTACTCGTAAATAGTTAACGTCCTCACCTGGAATTGGGATATGTCGGGTAATTTTTTTTTAATAAAAAATCTTTATTTACACAGAAAACAACATAGAGACAAGAACAACAAGACTGCGGGCTATGGAATACATGGAGAAAAATACTACCTCAAAAAAGAGCTTGCACGCTTTTTACTAAATCTTAAATCACAGTAATGTACCGTACACAATCCATATTTGAAAGTTTTCGCATGCACCTTGCATTTTTTCCTAAAAATTTTTTTTGGATTTTTAAAAAAAACTTCACAATTTCTAATTTAAGACGCTATGGCAGTCCTCTCAAATTGAAGCGCCTCCTTCTGACCTACCCTTTAGTTGGTCTAGATCTCGCAAATGTGTAACTCCGGAGCCCTAGCCCTACAGTCCTACCCCGATGTGTTGAGCCGCGGTGAAGGCGTCACACGTCACTCTGAGTCTTCCAACATTTTTGTTGCTACATTTGCTGTCTTAGTTTCTTTGTCCTTGAACACGTTGCACTATTTTTATTGGTTTAGTTTTGTTCACTTGGTCGCTTCCCTATCTACTTATCTACAAGTCTACGTCTACAACAATTTGTCTGTGAACAATCAGATTCTAACTCAACGTAAGCTGTAACTTTGTGGCATCTCTCAAGTCTAACCACTATGTAGAATATGAAAAATCCTTAGTGAAGCTGTTTAATTTGCATCATCGCTCGATTTATTGATCGAACGTGATTACGTGAACTTCAAGACCGATGACCACATAAGCCCACCGGCTGTAGCTGTTGTCCCTCAAGTCATCGAATTTGGTTCTAATTCTACATAAGCATCTGATCTAATCTAAAAAAATTTATAGATTAGTCTTCAGCTTACGTTTCTCAGTAAACCGAATCAACCACAACTAGCGTTTGTATTTTCTGCACCGGTCAGTTCTTCTGCTTCATTTTGTAAATAGTACTTTATAACCACACGCTTTTTTAAATTTGCAGTACTTGTTATCGCGTCTAGACTAGAATGGCTAAATATAAAAACCCTGTAAATGTAGGTGTAAGTGACACACCAAATCATGGTTTCCACTCGAAGAGAACATTTCTGCGCTCTCTGAACTGGAAGTTTGCTTTCTAGTTGCAGTGTTTCATTGACGTTGTTTTCCTGTTTCTGTAATTCTAACTTCATTTCAAATTTTAGGATCTTATAATAAAATATAACTTCAGACTTAAGCTAGCCCGTTCAGCGAGATTGATCCCTGCATTCTAAAATGCATTCCAAAGTGCAACTACCGTAACCACAACGTGTTTCCGAAATTTCTCTCGATATACCTAAAACCTCCGCTGTCTTTCTTCACGTGATACCAGTTATTTAATGATGAAATGATTTTTGGACTGCTTTTAGTGTCTGATTTGTTTAGTCATTTACCATGCGTAGTTTTATTTTTATAAGAAAAAATAAACACACCGATTGTGCTTTTTGGGGTCTTTCTAAAAATCAAGAAATACATTAATATTTTTGAGTGTGGGTGGATTGCTGGTTTGACTTTTTTAATTTTGCCATTGTATTTCCTTGTTTGTAGAGGCTTTTATTATGTGCGCCACGTGGCTTTTGTAATTTCCATGTTCACGTACTTCACTCATTTTTTCACGCGTTTCTGATAAACCATTATTTTTTTAATTATCATGGTCAGCCCCACCACTCTCAGCAGGCCAACTAGTTGGGTTTTGTTGTATATTGCGTTACATTGTTCACAGATACTATTTTTGTATTTTATTAAACTTGTCATTATTATTTTTTCAGGTCGTACTGTTTTGAATCGGCTCCCAAGCTGATTTTTGTGTACATATTTGTTCGATACTGTTGATAATTGGTCGTGTCACTAACGAATAACCCCATTCCGTGCGAAAGAACCTTCTTTAAAATGATGAACCATCATGATTGGGCAAATGGCTGGAACCCGAGAGGAGGTATGTATTTTTTTAAAATATCTCTGTTATTTATCATTTATGCGATTTTTAGCCTATTGTAAAAATTCGGTTTGTTGTACATTTTGGTGGTCTAGTGGTCCTGAACTTAACTGAGCCGATGGCTTGTACCTTGTGGTGTATTTTTTTTTGCACTCCGACGCAGTATCAATATAAAAATGTGATCTTGCTTGGTGGAAAAAAGCATATGTGAATGCAGTAATAAATATATATATATTTTTTAAATATATTAAGAAATATATAATTTCAGAATCGGCCGCCATCCCTATTCCAATCCCGCAAAGTCCGGTGGCGAGTTCGCCGAAAAGTGAATCTTACGGTGGTCAAATATGTAGGCAGGTCGCGGAGAACATCCTTTCCGGATCACCTGTAAGTTCCATTTAAATTTCAGTCGTAAAGTAAAATCGTAAAATGTGGAAAATACATTATTGCAAAACTATATACTCCTGTATTGCCTCCTACATTAGTATTCCGTAAAGAAAAATCCGGTTTTTAATTAATTCTCGTCGACAAGAAAAGCACATGGGGTATCAATTTTCAATAAAGTTTTTGGTATTTATATGGAACGGAGAGAGGAATCTACGATCAGTTTATTTTTGGTATTTCCCAATTTTCTTGCCTTTTACACTCTGCTTGTAATGGTTTATGGTTTGAGTCACCCAACCTTCACCCCATTTTTTATGTCTAGTTCGCTTGGAATTTACTTTTTGCAGATGACACCAAAGGGCCCGGACTACTTCCCGAAGCACGAGTTGTTAGTTTTTTTCTTTATTTATTTATTTTGCTTCCTTATTACATCGTGTACCTATAAAAAAATTTTAAATCTGAAATGTGACATCGATTAGAGAAAAAACGGCACGTTTATATTTGTGAATGGTATCTAGATTAGATTCACGCACGTGATGTAATTTTATAAACATCAATAGTCGTATTATTTTGTTTGTGATATTTTTTATTGAGTATACGATACGTTGATTTCTTTCCTTTTATAATTTTTATGCCTAGACCTGGCGGAATTTGATATTTTGAATTGCTCATTAGCCTTAGCCATCACGATTTTAGTCATGTGAAGTAAAAGGTAAGGTTTTCCGAAAGCATTATGATGAGAGAATTAGTATTGTATCATTGCTTTCCTTTTTAGCGGTGCGAGTAAGCAGGATAGCTTCACTTCATCGGGAATGATGGCCGTGCCCATTAGGGGAGGAGGCGACGCGCCCCATATTCTGCCCGGAACACCGCACACCCCGGAATTTCAGGTAGGACGTTTTTTCGTTTCTTTCTTAGCTTTGTGAATTATTCTTTTATCCTTTCGAATGTTCCGTACCAGTTGAAGTTTCATTCATGATTTTCTTCTGTGTGCAGAGTTTATTGCTAGATGTTTTTATTTAAACGATATTGGGGAACTTAGTTGCTTACCATTAGAATTGTTGGAAAATAGCTGTTTTTGACCATTTCTGCGCCGTTTCAGCCATTCCTGTCGCAGTTGAATTTGAACGCTGGTGGTCCACCTCCATCGTGGAACGGTGTGTACAATTCGACTCAAATGAATGGCAACCGAGTGCAGAATGTGATGCCAATGCCGATTAACTCACCTGGTTTGTCATTTTTCATTTTGTCTTTTTATTTTTATTTTTTTATACGCACCGATTGATGTGTTCTGATGACGTTCCATTACTACACTAGGCTACTAGGGTACTAGGCAAGGTATCATTTTATTGAAACAGTCGTTTAACTGCAGAACTTTTCATTATTTGACTTTCGCTTTTTATGTTTATTTGTGTCCACATGGAGTTGTTGAGAATTGAGGATTACCCTTTCAGAATCATCAATATACTCCACGTCGCCCCCGTACAGCAACATGGTGAACGCTGCGCAGATGTCTCAGCTGAACAACGCGTTCAGTGCGATGATGATACCTGCAGGCTCTGCGGTTAACGTGAACTCACAACCTCAAGGTAGGCTACTCAAGATTTTGCGTTTAAATCATGCTTTTGTGCGTATTCGATCCACCCGAGTTAGCGCAGTGCTCAGTTAAGTTAGAAGCTTGTTTATGTCCCAACTGATTTTCTGTTTCTGATCAGGATGGTGGATCGTCTAAGAATTTTACGCTTCATACCGTAGTTGACTTAATTCGTTTGTTTAATTTTCACTATGTTTAGTCTCAACTGCTGCCCTCAACATGCTGAGCTTGCAAAACCTGCAGAATTTGCAACCGCAACTGATGCTGCAGCTTCAACAACAACCGCAGCAGATGAACGCCGCGGCGGCATTAAATAATCAGAACGTGAATGCTGCGTTGCTGGGTAAGTGGAATTTAAGCGTGTTTTGGATTTCGGTCATTGAAATGAGTTGAAGTGTTGAAGCGTCTTCAAACGAATCTTGTACAACTCCCATGGATTGCGACATTCAATGCTATTCTTTTATCTGATTTGTTCATAGAGTCGGATATCCACCCTTCTTCTCAAAAAGACTCCCGCTAGTCCGGTTATACGGTTTTAGCTTAGCTATCTGTGCCATTGACGAAAACGGTCTTTTCATGGTGGCTCTTTTCATGTTATATATTTTTCAGCGAACACGCTCGTGAGTCTCGGTGCTCTGCCGAATTTGACGTTGCAACAACAGCAGCACCTGAATGCTCTGAATCAATTGCGGCAATTGACGTCCACCGCCCAGTTTCCGCTTCAGAGTCCGCTTAGAGGGTGAGGGTTGTTTTTGAACCCTTCTTTGCCTTCCCTTTATTTATGAATACCACTTTATTCAGACATACAAGCATCACACATAGACTTAAGCATGTAGAATCCAGGGTCCCGTTTTTTTTTCCAGAAGTCGGGGATCTTCATTATAGTTCCAATCCAGGGCGGTGTCTCTTGGCCGATGTGTCCCGTAGAGAGTATAGTAGAGGGTAGAGGGCAGGGAAGTGACCATTCCTGGCCCTAGCCCGAAGACGTCGAGCAATTTGTCATCTGGAACTCGTCGCCTCCTGCTCAGGACCTCTGCGGAACATGTCATAAGCAAACCTTGAAATTGAACTTTGAACTCCCTTGAATAAAGGTGCACGCTCTTGAAGCGTAAAACAAATTTAATTTAATTTAATTTAATTTGTCGAATGTAGGGAAGACGGAATACAGAGATTACACAGCGAAACGTTTGTCCTAAGGCTAGGCAAGGGGAGCGCCTTAACTTTATTCCCGACGCCGTGGCATGTTTGCAAGATGGTAGCACTGGGCGGGATTCGAACCCGGGTCGTATGGGTGAGAGACGAGAACTTTGCCAGTGAGCCACGACGCCCCCTTTATAACAGTACATATAAATATTGAGGATACTGAACGACCAAGTTTTGTGTGCGTGTCATTTTTATGAATATAGTAAAGAAACAAGAGAAGTTTGTTAAACAAGAAGAATTAGAGTTTGCAATTGGGGTGCTTGAAATTGAAATTGAGCTTATATCGAGTAAGTATCACCCTTTCCACCTTTCATCAACCTTTCCTTCCTTGTCAACCTTTCATCATATTGATGCACACATTTTATGTGTTAATAAATATTTAAGTATTTCAGTTCTCGCGGAAGCTTGAGTCAGCAGAGAAGTGCCCCTAGTGGTGATCATTTGTTGGCACAGCAGAGAAGCAGTCTCTTGGAGGAGTTCAGGAATAGCAGATCCCCACAACTCTCATTGAATGACATCAAGGACCATGTGGTGGAATTTGCACAAGATCAACATGGAAGCAGGTGCGTTGCTACAGATATAGCTCTTCTTTTCCAACACTTGTTACGTACATGTGCTATTGATATAGTTTATTTGCATCGTTCGTTGTAGTAACTTAATTTTCATGTATATTATCCTTATATCGACAGGGTAACTGTTTTTTTACGTTTACCCTTTGTTAGATTTAAGTTGTTTTGCACATTAGCGTCTAATAACTTATTTATCTCTTTAGGTTTATACAACAAAAATTGGAACGCGCGTCCGAAGCGGAAAAACAAATGGTATTCGATCAGATATTGGCCAAGGCATTCCCACTGATGACCGACGTGTTTGGAAACTATGTTATTCAGGTATGTTTGCTGTTTCCTTTGTTAGCGCGATAGCGCTAACATAGTTTGGGTTTCATCCGAGTGCCTCTTTTTTTCGGTTTCCACCCTAATTTATATTATAGTTATACCCTGTTTCATTGTCTTGAGTATTGTATTTTTTTGGATTCCCCGTTTCCCGTCTGCTTTTTTCTGATCGTTTCCTGATCCTTATTACTAATTTCTGATGTAAGCATACATTAACGTCTCTTGTGTATAATCCGTATGTACTCTAACTGCAATGATGTATGTTTTTAGAAATTCTTCGAGCACGGCACTCTGGAACAGAGATTGGCCTTGTCGCGCGCCATCCGCGGAAAAGTGCTGGAGTTGGCGCTTCAGATGTACGGTTGCCGAGTGATTCAGAAAGCCCTCGAGACTATTCCCGAACATCAGCAGATGGAGATTCTTAAGGAGATGGAGGGAGAGGTTGTTTGATTGTTGATTGTTTGTTAAGGTTTTATCATTTCAGGAAGTGATGCCGTGCTCCATTTGTGTTGCTTTGATTACTCTAGTGGGAGAGTTTGTCTACTGTATCTATCTATCTATCTATCTCCCTCGCCTCTCTCTCTCTCTCTCCCTCTCTCTCTCTCTCTCTCTCTCGAAGAGTTATTGAAAAATGAAAGTATATGCACTGATATTTGTTCACAATGCTCGTTTTAGGTGTTGCGTTGTGTGAAGGATCAGAACGGAAACCATGTTGTCCAAAAGGTGATCGAGAAAGTTGCTCCGCACAAATTGCAGTTTATAATCGATGCGTTTGTGAGCAAGTCCGATAATCAGGTGAGCTTTTGGCATCTGTCCTTTGCTTTTGTGAAATTGCATTGTTTCTTTGTTGCTCTGTTCCGCCTCCCTATTTTGAACACATTATTTTGTCCTGCTTAGAGTATTGGGGCTAGGCGCGCGATAGCTCTCCTTGCCCTTTTTTTAGGTCTTTATTATTATAGTTTGTGTCCATTTAGGTGTACAACCTGTCGACACACCCTTATGGCTGCCGTGTGATCCAGAGAGTTTTGGAGCACTGTTCTGAGGAGCAGAAGAGACCTGTGCTAGACCAGCTGCACATGAGACTCAAGGATTTGGTGAGCCAGATACTTTGTTTTGTTAACTTTGGCTTTGTCTAACTATCACAGTGGTTATTTTCAGTAGCGACTGAATCCTTTTTTTAGTAGTGTAGTGATGCATCATGCACTCGACATCGAATTATCTTTTGTCTTGCTAACTCTGGTTTATTGGGTCATCAATGAAACATGTGTGATCTATCCTCCCCTTATTAGCAGCGTTGAAGCGAAATACCGGCCGGTTTTTGAAACACATCAAGTGCACCAGCATTCTTATGCGACTTATGCAAATGAACATAAATTAGAATAAAAAATCGAGCTAAATTCGAGCAGATTAGCATAAATACGTAAGGATTCAGTTGTCCACGATGCGTTTCAAAAACCGGCCGTAAGTTCTATTGCTTGATTCAGTAAGATGTGTAATCTTTCCTCCGAGTCCCCCTTCCCCCCCCCCCCCCCCCCCCCCCCCCCCCCCCCCTCCCCCCTAATAACTTGGACTTTTAGATTGTTGACCAATATGGTAACTACGTGATTCAACATGTCATCGAGCACGGGTCTGAAGACGATAAGGACAAGATTGTGGATTTGGTGAGTGATTTTTTTGTTATTTATTGGAAATTGCTCCTGCGCACCCGTCTATTTTACCCTTTTTGGTTGTGTATCTCATATTTCTATGAAATTAAATTCTATGAATTCTATGAATTTGAATTCCTCCTGTTGCCTTTTAGCGCTAAATTGATTAGGAGAATGCTAGCTGATATCCTTACCATTTGTCGTTCCAACAAATATTTAATTTTTAGATGGGAGGCGACGTGATGCGTTTCAGTCAACATAAGTTCTCATCGAACGTCATCGAGAAGATCCTATCGCACGGATCGCCGAGACACAAGAGCAAGCTGATTATTGAAGTGTGCGGCGTGCCTGGAGAGTACGTTTCTTGCTAGGTTTCATTTGTAGTCTATAGTCTATGCTCGACATTAGTAAATTTCCGAGCACAGACTGTAAGTAAAGTATTTCCACGGTTCCGCCCATTTTTAGTAGTAAAGCTAGAGCGATAGGTTTCACAACTGCATCCCTTATCGCATTTTGTGATAAGGCTGTTGGTACCGCCCACCACACATGTTAATTTTCCGTTTGGCGGTTTTTCTGTTTTTTTTTTTACTGTCGCATGTGTCCTGTCCAGGACCCTGTCCATTGTTTTTGGTGCAACCACATTTAGAAACGCTGCCGGTCTTGTTAGCCTTCGCCGTTAGCTTTGTAGACTGAAAATTTACACGTCATAATGAGGCTTGGTGCTTCCACCGATTACGTAAAATTTTCCAGTTCTTATCCACCACTGATGGCCATGATGAAGGACCAGTACGCAAACTATGTGGTGCAGAAGATGCTGGATCAGGCGGATTCGACGACGCGGAAACGGATGCTCTTTGCCATAAAGCCCCATATTCCGCAGCTGAGAAAGTACAACTATGGAAAGCACATCATCAGTGGGTTTTCTTTCTTACTGGTAAAATATGAGGTCGGCTGTAAGAACAGCTGGTGAAGCGAACGAAGATGCAATATTGGTTGTTATTTCTTTTGCGGGAACATTTTAGGAACTTTGCATTGCGAGAACATTTGTCGATATTCATTCTCTAAGAGAGTTATTGATTGTTAAAATTTAACACGACGCCTGTACATAAAAGATTCCGTACTGACAATTTTCATGTTCCTATACTACATGTTGCAGCCAAACTCGAGAAGTATTTCAACAAGGCCGGACTGGGTGGCGGCGTGCAGAGCAGTGGTATGGGATCCCAGACGAGTCCCCTTGGACAACAGTCGGGCCTTGGCCAACACATGGGCATGGGAATGGGAGGACCCGGGCAGGTTGGATTTGGAGGTGTGTCCGGGGGACCAGGACAAATGAACCGACTCGGCCATCTCAACCAGGTGAACCATCTTGGACAACTGAATATGATGCAACCACCTCAGTTCTAGGTCCAGACGCTTTGGAAAGTTTGGGCTTCGTTTCACATTCTTCAATCAAAGATTTGAAACCACGCCCACTTTGTTGAGAATGTGAGTGATAGTGATATTATTCGGCTCGACGCATAGTCTTAGGTTTTCATATGTATGTTTTCATACCTTTTGTGGGATTTGTTGTGTTCGCTCTATAGCTCTGTGGCTCTGTCAACCAAAGAGTAAACCGATTTACTGACATGCATACCGCATGGAGTCATTTTTTTCTTTTCTAATAGGTGTATAAAAGAGTAGGAATTTCTTTATAAATTTTCGCATCATTGTTTCGTGTACACAAATCTTCTAACTAACTTTGTCGGTAGTTTGTATTTTACTTGTTCGTTTTGTTCTTATGTTATTTGTGCGACATGCTTTGTCTATTTTTGGGTTTCGTATGGCAGCCGTATACTGGCATATGTGGATCCGTGTGGTTAGCTTTTGGCGTAGCACACACCGCATACTGCCATATGTGGGCCTGTGTGGTCAGCTTTTGGCGTAGTACCTTAGCTTTGGGGTTGAATAAGTTCTTGATACTAAATTCATTAGGCAAGCCTCATTGTCTAGCTGAATAGATCACAAAAAGAAACTTGCGTTTGTCATTTTTCCTTCGGGAGTGGGTTGTTTGTTTGCTTTTTTTTGCGTGCCGCTCGTTCTGACTTTTAGCGCGCACGCCATATATATGTGTCCGTATATATTTGTTATATCACAGTCAGTCGTCGTTTGACTGTGGCTGTTGTAATTGTACGAATATAGATATTTAGTGTTACGTACGTATTTGTGTTTATATACTTTTGTCTTTTTTTTGTTAAGTTGTCATTTGTGAGAGAGTACATATATATATATATTCATATATATAAATACCCATACCCATCGCTTGTTCATTAAGTCCTGTTAAATCATGCTTGCGATTTCGTATAAAATTCCCTTGTTGTACGTCTGTACTTTATCTTTATGTTGTTGAACTGAATACCGTAGTTTATTCTTCTTAGTGTGAGGTGTCCCTTTATTTTTGTAATAGTAAGGTTGGAACCTTGATATACTTTTTGGTGTGATGTTACGTCATATTAAGAGGTTATATTTAGGGTTTCAACCTTACTGTTAGGTCTACCTTTGTATTTTGGCGGTGATTGTTTGGGCTTAGTTTTTGGAGTAGTTTATTAAGTTTAAATATTAAAATTGGTAGCCCAAGCAATCCTATAGGTACCAGCGTCTATTGAGTGCAGTTGGAGAGAAAGAGAGAGTTCTGAATTTCTGAAATCGTGTTCCCTTGAAAAATTCTTAAATTTTCACGCAAAGTTTACAAAATCGCCACCTGGTCTCGTTTTGTCGCCCGTCATTCATTTTTTTTATAATTTATGCAAATTACTCGGTTCCTTTGTATAGGTTAGTATGTATACAAGACCCAATTATCATCACCCTGAGCCGTGTTACCAAAATTTTCGCTTCTCTTCTGTGTATATATAAAAGTCATCGTTTGGTCGTTGTGGACCGCTATATACAAATTGTTTTTGTGTTAATTTTCGCTAAATTTCCTTCGCTATTTACTCTGCTCACATTCACATTTATATGTCTTGAGATTGTAAATTCTGTACAAAAAACACAACACTCTGTGAAGTTCTATTCGATATTTGCAGTCTGTCCACCATTTTTTGTTCGTTTTTAGAGATCTACTACCAAGCGTCATATATACACACACACCCCGCATACACCTTGTTAATTTTTGTTGAGTTTGATTCTTTCTTTCTTTTTGTATAATATGTAAGTAAATTGAAATGTACATGAGAAAATGTTGTTTTGTATAGCCCCCTTTTGATTGTTGTTATTGATGAACTATTATTGACGGGCTTGGAAAAACTGTAGAGGAGTTTATGTATTCTATGAGGAAGTCCGTTGGTGATAGCTCCACTCCCTTCCCTCCCCCCCCCCCCCCCCCTTTTTTTTTTTTTTTACTTTTTTGTTTGTTTTTAAAACGATATGTTCAGAAAACTCACTTGATGATTGTTGGTTGCCTATATGAGAGTATTTTCTTTCTTGTCTTTTTTTATTGTATAAAGTTGTTTATTTTGGGATTGGTCGTGTTTGTTGTTTTGGATGTTATACAGAAGAAACCAAAGTAACAATAAACTTTATGTGTGGGTTGGTGGCGTAGGCTAACCGGGTTCGATCAGAGCTTAGAATTAGCGACTCTATATTCAGAACACGTTTCCGTTTGCCCCCCCCTGGCGAATTTGCGCCACTCAAGGACGTGAGGCGTATGATTCAAGTTGGCGCGTTTTGGCAATACCTGCGCGCTCTCCCAAACTGCGCCATTATTTCGCCGCGCACCCTTTTCCTCAGAGTTGTCAATGTGCTAATTTTCTGATAAATTACTCGCGGAATGCTGTAACCGTTGGATAGTCCACTATTTTCATCCGCCATAAGACCATTTCTTTACATTTTATTATAAGAAAAGAAATAAATAGAAAGGAAAAACATAAAGGGGCAAGATCCAACAACGAGAGAACAAATAAGACTCGAAAAAATACTTGCGGATGTACACTTAAAAAACTAGTTGAACGTACTAGCTCCTGTAATATTAGTACAAAGTTACGCAACAAACATGTGTATAAATATTCTACAACTAATCAAATATACAGGCACGAAATGTTTTAAGCTGATTCCGCCAATAGTTTTTCAATGTCTGCCACCATTTTGGATGGTTCTGTGGTAGGAGCATATCTGAAATACGATGTATTACATAAGATTGAAAGATTATCTGTCAGTTTCTTATTCGGGTATTCCCACGGGAGTAACTTGGTTAAATCAGAACCAAATTGTCTGTAAAGAAAAATAAAGAAGCAATTTTTACCTGTTTACAACCTTTCCCTTGCGGTTTACAAGGAATTTGGTAAAGTTCCACTTGATGGCGTCTGAAAGTAAAGGAAATCATAAAAACAAGCACTGCGTTCCACGTTGGTCCGATAGACGGGAGTTAGACAACCTCGCAGAGTCGCCGCTCAAAACAGGGGTCCGCCACAGAAGGCCGTTGAAACGTTGGAGGGGCGCGGCAGGTGCGCCACTAGCAATTCTATACATTTGGTGCAGCTGCGGCGCACGTCGCAGCAATTCTATACATTTGGCGCAGCTGCGGCGCACACCCATCCGCGTGCCAGTCTCATTGTCCGGCATGAACACCTTTCTTATAACTCGAAACTAGTACCGAAAAGAGTTCCTCCCTGCTCCTTCTTGAGGAACGTATACAGTGGGTCGGCACCGTCTCCGTTAACCTTGATCTTTCCGTAGAGGTCGGGCTCATAGCTGAACTTTTCTTGCACAAATTTCTTGATATCGAGCTGCAAATAAGTGATTGGCATCAACTACTGGTTAATATTTTGTTTTATTTTGTTAATTTGCTTGTATGAAGTACGTTACGATCTAGGATTCAGATCGGTTCATATTGTTTTTGTTCCTCACCTCACAAGCTGGTTCCTGTCCTCCGAACTGGTTACACGGGAAAGCGGCCACACGCAGGCCCTGGTCGTGGTACTTATCGTGCAGCTCCTTAACCGGAGTTATTATTTAAATAGAACTACTAGCATGCATCACTACCACTACGCGATGACTGCTTATGCTTTATCATATGAATAGGCAATCAACCTTAGGCTACCTTGAGCTGCTTGTAGTTGGAGTTGGTGAATCCGCACTCTGACGCAACGTTTACGACGATGACAACTTGGCCCCTGGAAATGTAAATATTAAAGCGAAATACCGTCCGGTCTCTGAAACGCACCGAGTACCCCTGCTTTAGTATGCTTCATATGCAAATGTGCATAAATTAGAATAAAAAATAGACCCCAATAGATCCCAATTAGCATAACTGCATAAGAATGTAGATATTTGAGATGCGTTTCAAAAACCGGCTGGTATTTCGCTTTAATGTTTATTTATCTAATAACTATGTATAAATAGGGACAATTTTAGAACTAACACTGCCACGGAAGCGATGGAAGAGCCAACTGACTCAACACTACAAAGTGAAAATTTCACCGGTTTACTGACAGTTTGGCCGCCATCCGATACACACAATTTTTAGTAAGCCTACGCGTGTAGCGGCCCATCCACCCGTGTAGCGGCCCACCCGTGTAGCGGCCCACCCACCCGTGTAGCGGCCCACCCGTGTAGCGGTCCGGTTTTCTTAGTTTAGCATCTCTATATGTATGTCTTATCTTAACACAGCTTCACCGCAAATGATGACATCTGCTACAGTATATTTATTCTACTAAGAAAACCCTGAACTATTAGAAAATGTTCTGTAATAAGTGCTTACTTGTACTTGTCGAGTTTCACCTCATTGCCATCGGAGTCCTTCACGGTGAAATCGTAGATGGACTGGTGCTCAGACATTGCTTCGTCTTCCAAACTGTTGCTCTCACTGCAAGCAAATAAATAAAGTGAAAAGGTTGGACCCATAAACAGAACGGAAATTGTCTCATTGATGCGCACTTTTTTCACAAATTAATTAGGGTCTTGCTTAAATTACATGAAACGGACTACAATGGGTTACGGTAACTGCAACTTAAAGAACAGCATCGATTCTCTTCAAAGCGAAATGCTAGTTGCATATGATAAGGAAATCATATGTATCCTATGCTAATTTTGTACGATCGTCCACGGCAATCGTACAGAATTAGCATAGGATACATAGGATTTGCTGATCATATGCAAATTTTCAAAAGAGGCTAGCATTTCGCTTTAAAGATCGAGGTACTGACGAATTCAGTACAAAAATGTAAGAGACGTTAAAACGCGGTATATGGTCTCCCAGTCAACAAACAAAAAAGCAGCTGTCCATCATAAAGGTTAAAACTAATTTCAGAGAACCGAATTCTAAAAACGTACAAATGTAAATTCTCGAAAACGTTATCCCTACACCATGAAATTGATGACGAAAACTGATAACGAATTGCTGGACAGTTTCTACCCGCAAATCAGAAGATAAGAATCAAATCTGTATATTTGGAATTTTAGGTTTATTTTTTTGTCATCTTAATTGATTCGACCAAAGTTCAAAGGTGACGAGCGCTCTTGAAATCAAAAAGTATCCGATTTTGAAGTGTTATGACGCAATGACCAAGAAATTGTAAAACTCTACTCTTCTTCAACACGTCCATGCCTAAAAACAAGCAAAACTTTAAAGCGAACTGCCAGTCGGTTTTTGAAACGCATCTCAAATATCTGCATTCTTATGCAGTTATGCTAAGTGGGGTTGAACTGGGGTCTATTTTTTATTCTAAACTATGCTCATTTGCATATGCTGCATAAGAAAGCAGGGGTACGTGATGCGTTTCAAAAAAAAAACCGCCTGGTATTTCGCTTTAGACAGGAACAACATATTTTAAAGCGGACGTTACCAAACTGACACCTAGTCATGCTGTCGGAAACTGTAGTCAAATGCGATAAACCAGACACGCCCGACAGAATAAAATTAACTCAGCACCTACCGCGTCGATTTCGTCGAACTGTATAAACACATATCAATTAATAATTTCGCATTTGTTTAGCAGAATTTTTTTATCTAATTTGTGATTTATGCATAGATACATAGATTTATGACAGAACACTTCGAGGAAAAGCAAAGAGTTTATTTTACAGGGACATATACCTAAAGGCAACTCGCAAATCTACCGTAATCTGACACATTTTTCAGACGCTGTAAAGCAACCCGGCGACCAGCTACCCTTGGCTGAAGACGTTATTCTTGTCTAGTTTAAATATAAGAATTAGGCAAGTTAATAAGCAACGAAAAATGCGAGGTACACTCACCCTGTAATGGCTAAACTGCAGAATATGGCAGCAATAAATAGTGTGGGCCTCATGGAGGGCGAGGGTGAGATGGGAAGAGAGTAACTATTAAAGGGGTGGAGAACGTGGTGTGATCCAATAAGAAGCACTACAAACTTCAAACTACGCGATCGGGATTGTTTACAACACGTTCAGAAAAAGGTAGGAGCGGAGAGATAGAGTGAGAGAGTGAGAAAGAGAGAGAGAGAGAGAGAGAGAGATGGAGAGAGAGAGGACAGGAACAGAGATAAATGGGAGGACAAAGTATGGTAATGATTGATGCAAACAGTTGTTATTTACAAAAAAATTCGTAATGGGGTTTCCATGTTTGCGATTCGCACCTGCGAAAATGTCAAACCGCTGTCCATGTTCGAGTCGATGTAAATGACATTGTCCCGCAGCGATTTTGGATCTAGTATGGATCTATTTCAAAATAGTACGGATTTATTTCAAATAGTATGGATCTGATACACTTTCGCTGCAGGACCATGTCAAACGTGCGATTCGCATGGGTTACGGTAGGCAGTTGACATGCATGTAAAATGACTTGAACATGGACAGCGGTTTGACATTTTCGCAGGTGCGAATCGCAAACATGGAAACCCCATCAAATAAACTGGAAAAAATATTGCCTGGTTCATGCAAAAATCCCTCCAACTTCTACTTTGTTATCGTTAGAAAATTTGCATATTTACAGTATGCAAATTTTTACGTATGATGAATTATGCAAAAGCTCTAATTAGTCCCAAATGTTCTGATTATTTAGTGACGATGACGTCAACAATGAATGCCGCGCCCGACGCTATTTACGACTTCAACGTACGGGAAGAAAGTGGATACGATGTTACTATGGAGAAGTACAAGTAAGACCTCATGGCTAGAACTTGACTAAGCTTAACGCAGTTCCCTTGCCAAAGTAGCCGCAGCGAAGTGTCTACGATGGCGTACAATCGGAGTGAGCAAGTGTCCTGCACAGGTTGTCCATCACAGCGCGTCGACGGACCTCGCCTAGGGTGCGCGGAGGGTTAGCCAGGGATGAGCGATAGATGTGCACCTCCAGTTGGCACCTGTGACGCACATGTGACACACTTGTGGCACACAGCACGAACTTTTTCAAAAAGTTAATGTGCCACATCTAAACACTTATTTATTTACCAGACGGCTATCGCCGCCTGGGGCGACTTTCAAAGTCTAAAATTCAGGAACATCAGTGAGCACACCCATGTGAAACGTTTGCAACGTATCTTGAAACATCATGAAATAAAATTCGAATTTCGCTTGCTCAAGACGGGGCTCCGGCTCTCCTTTTATAGCCTTTAGATATTCAAATTTTCGTTGCGTTCACACGCGGCTTCAAACAAAAAAGTAAACTCTTCTCCTTTATATAATAAGATTTTCAGGGGTAAGGTGGTCATTGTCGTAAATTTTGCCACCAACTGTCACTATGCTGATTTGAACTTCAAGGGTTTTAAGGTACGTTATGCATATTGTAACTCGAGCAAAGAACCATCATTGTTTACACCTGAAATGGGGACGTGTTCGAACACCGTCGGCTACTATTACAATTAATATGGAAGCTTATTTTTGGTTTTGGCTTTAATATATCCCTTTGATTCAGGAGATGCTGAAATATTTTTGGGTTACGTAAAATTGTATGATGTGAACGTCCTTTCATTCAGAAGCTGAGCGAAGCGTACTACAAAAAGGGACTGAGAATAGCCTGCTTTCCGTGCAACCAATTTATGGGACAAGAACCGACGGATGAGGTAAGATGGTGGAATTTTCTGAAGAAGGAGAAGAGAGGTTTGCATGCGTACATGCTAGGTAGGTACGTAGCACGCAAACACGTCTGTGTTTGTCGGAAACACATGTTTCAAAACAACGTTGGGCCGCTTAATTGTCGGACAAGGATAGGTCTGGCTCCAGGGCGAACGAACTACAACTGCATGGTTCATAGGATGACACTATTGTGAGTGTGAGGAGGTATATTATATCCGTAGCAAGGGATCCTGGTTTGTTGTGAATTGTATCTTCCTTCAGACAGAAATTCGTCGTAAGATTCGGAATGTCTACCACTTTGATCCTGATCTGTATGGTTTGGTAGAGGTGAATGGGGCAAAGGCGGACCCGCTCTTCAATTTTCTCAAGGATCAACAAGGAGGAGTGCTGATTGGCAAGTGATACGTGTGCGTGTGTGTGTGTTTTTTTTGTCTGTGCGTGTGTGTCCGTGTGTATGTGCGCGTGTGTGCGCGCGCGTGTGTGTGTACGTGTGTGCGTGTGTGTGTGTGTGTGTGGGTGTGGGTGTTTATTTACGTGTGTGGGTGTGTGTGTGTGTTTATCTGCTTGTGTGTATGCACGTGTATGTGTGTGTATGTGTGTGTGTGTGTATATGTGTGTGTGTATGTGTGTGTATGTGTGTGTAGTGTGTGTAGTTGTGTAGTGTGTGTAGCAGCTATACAATGTCCAGTGTGGAAAAGGTTCACATCGTTATATTGACCTATTGTCTAGTTGTCTATCTCCTGGCAAGCAAAGTGAATGCTCATATCCTCAGATGGCCCTAAACTCTAAAAAACCGTATATTTATGTGTTTTAGATGCAATCAAATGGAACTTCACCAAGTTTCTCGTCAATAAGAAGGGAAAGTGTGTGAAACGGTATGGTAATTTCAATTTTGTCGGTTCCCCTCTGTGTCGAGTCAGTAAACATTTGGGTAAATGCTCTACGGTCATGTTGAATAGTCACTAGTCGCATGGCAACCGTGTCGCATACATAAGAAACTACAGTAACCTCATAGAGATTGCCTGTTTGGCTGATAATATCGATTACTGCCTACAAATCAATATCTATGGGTTATTCCACTCAACGCCTGTTAACCTGTCACCCTGTTACTTTCAGTATCTCACCAAACGTCGACCCGATAACAATGGTCGCCGACATTGAGAAACTATTGGCGGAAAAATGAATTGAATCTAAATTGACAAAACTACAGTAACCTCATCATACTCCTTAATTACTGTAATGTACAACATAGAGGTACTATATTCTGCTTAATATTGTATATGCATTACTGCGGGTGGAGCTTCTTTGTTGTATTTGAATGCTTTGGTCTTTAGAAGATGCTTTTTGTGGACTTTCTTGGAACTGGAGGAGCTAAGTTAAATAAAAAATAGTTATGCGACATTTACGGTGAGATTAATAAGTGAAGAAGCTGTACTCTACTATAACTATAATCTCTATACTCAAACAATATGTTAATGAAAAAACTCTCTTAATTTGTGTATTCTTACTTTTGGGCAAGGGTAGGCAGAGCCTGAATCATGTAATCCGTTATACATATTATATCCGCTACATATACATATCACTTTTCGTTTACTGTTCGGTGTCTAAATAAATTTTTGTTAGGTGCAAATAAATCACTCACTTATTGTACTACTTTTACTTTATGGATTAAAGCGAAATACCGGCCGGTTTTTGAAACGCATCGTGGACAACTGAAATCTTACATATTTATGCTAATTTACACGAATTTAGCTCGTTTTTTCTTCTAATTTATGTTCATTTGCATATGTTGTATGAGAATGCTGGGGTACCCGATGTGTTTCAATAACTTGCGGGTATTTCGCTTTAAACTGGAAGCCTAGTCGAATTCGTCTAGTCGATCACTTTCACGATTTTTGCTTGCGCAATTTGTGGATTCCATCGCTTGGTGATGGCGTCTGGTGTCATAATGCAAATTATGTATGCCAGTGGCACCATCATAAGGTGTATGCGTGATAGCCTGTGTCCGCGGGTCACTTCGGTAAGGGTATTGAGTTCTTAGGGGCTGAGGGTGAGAGGGAGAGGGCGAATTTTGTAGTGAACAAACTCTGATCCACTGCGCCATATATTCATACATATCAGTTCAATTATTCGTTTTCTTTCTATTGTAATTATTATTTTTATATAAGTTCAAGATTTTGATGCATGTGAATACCAGTTTATTCAGACATACATTTAGTGAGGTCTGATTGTGAGGTCTAAACGAAACACATCTTATACACCATTCGTGTTCACGCTTGTATCGGAATTTATGAGCACATAGATCGGAGTACTCGAAACAACTCACTTAATATAAAAGCGGATCTTTAAATTGGGAACTTAAAGCGAAATACCGGCCGGTTTTTGAAACGTATTGCGTACACCTGCTTTATTATGCAGCATATGCAAATAAGCAAAAATTAGAATGAAAACTAGACCCCAATTAGACCCCACGTTGCATAAATGCATAGGAATGCAAGTACTTGAGATGCGTTTCAAAAACCCGCCGGTATTTCGCTTTAATATTGTGGTGCATGTAGATTATGTGATAAATTTATTCTCAATACTGTAAAATGTCAATTTAAAAATCTGCAGTACAAATAACAGTTGGCTACCGTAGAGGTGAGATTATTTTTGAAATTTTTATGCAAAGTGCATGCGAATTATTTTTGTAATTTTATTTATTTTTGTTTCTTATTTTCAAAATGTGTTTTGTATATTTATTCTTTCGTGTAATGTGCTAATATAATAGTAGATCTTTCAGGCATGGATAGAGGACAGTTACGAACACGTCACTCTTCGAGAAATGCCGCTGTTCGTCACCGAACGACTTCGGAATGTGATTTCGCAACAGTGTGTTTGATTCTATTAATTTTGTTATTGTTCCTTCCACCCATGTATTTATCATATTTTTAAGTTTGGGCGTATATACCATCTGTATTGCGTTGTGTTTTAATGAATAATTTATTGTTTTCAGGCGAATCCTCATCTCCGAGCGTTTAAGAGTACCGATCAGGTTTCTTTTTACTTGTTTTGTGGCTAAAACTAAGACGTGGGACGGCGTTCCCTGGCGTTCTCTATCTAGCAATTTTTCCTAAATATATGAAAAATAAGTCAGTAAAAATATGTAAAGGTTCTCGCTTTCTTTGTGTGCATACCGTATGATTGATGTTCCTAAATTGATGACTGATTCCTAAATTGATGACTGATTGAACGCGACTCTTATTAACTAATAATTTTCAGCTGGCCTCGATCGGAAACGACGAAAATAAGAAAACGGATTCTAGTGGTCTGTTTGGGGATGCCGTGCGACGCTTGGCCCACGGAGTGCGTTCCTTATTCGTGGACAGCAATCAGCAAAACGGAAAACACGATGAAAAGGATAAACGTGATGTCGGCCATTCCGAGGTACACAATTTACTTTTCTATGCCTGAAGCATCGGAGAGCGCTAGCTATTCGCTAGGCTTGCGCAAAACGTGTACTGTCTTACTGCCTGGCCTTTGATAAAACGCACCGAGTACACCTGCACTCTTATTCAGTTCATTCAAATGAGCACAAATTAGAATAAAAAATCGAGCTAAATTCGAGTAAATTTGCATAAATACGTAAGAAACTCGTTATCCACGATGTGTTTCAATAAGGGGCCGGTTTTCGCTTTAACACACGTCACATTCAAGCATGCAAAATTCAGGGTCACGTTTTCCTTAGAGTTCACAAATGATCATTTGGGGATATACTCTTCGCGGATACATACATGTTTCTTTTGAATCAGATAAAACATATATCAAGTAAGCCGTGGACAAGCCATATAGCCACTACCGTATTGAACCACCGATCACTCGACAGCAAGGAAAACTTAAGTAATGAAATATAAAATATTTATTTACAATAATTTCAGATTGCAGACTCGTACGCTTCCCTTGACCCTGAATTTCTGCCTGTGGTCGATGACACTGAAAACGATCATCTGATTGACGGACTGGCATATATTTTCACTAGACAGGTGCGTTTTTCTTGACTAGTTAAATAGTCTTTAAAGCGAAATAACGCTCGATTTTGTATTCTAATTTATGTTGATTTGCAAATTTGCATAAGAATGATGGTGTCCACAATCACAATGCGTTTCAAAAACCGGCCGGGATTTCGCTTTAAGCGGCATAACAGCTGGTTTTTGAAACGTTTGTCGGTCGGAAAGCTGTATTCCATTTGTTTATGATAAATGCGGTCGATTTTTTATTCTAATCATACTAATTTGCGTATGATGCATGGGAGTGCAGTTTTCCATGTTGTATCGCTTTAACCATTTCCTTTACATTTCCATGGATGTTCCTTGCCCCTATTTTAATCAAAATTATCTATATATTTTTTTCTTTAGGAACGACAATACCCTCAAGATGTAGATGGTGTAGTGCCAGTGAAAAAGTGGCATCTATGCAGTGACTTTCTCTTCAGTGTCTACTCATTCAAACAACGACCCATGGAAACATTCTTTGCCGCCGCACATATGTTTCAACACGTCCTACAGGTAGTTTTTTTATATTTGTGTTCCAAAGTCGAAACTTATGTCCGTCCGCGAGTGTATTAGCAACGGGCATGGGTATGTACGTGGTGGTTAGGTTATTCATTACAATATCACCCTTATGACCTGTTCGCGTAGGGTAGGGTCTACTCATCAGAGGAACAGAGTAGGCGGCGTTTTCAGGGGCTAAATCAACAGTGAACATCTATCTCTTTTTTGAAGGCGCTCGGCGAACGCGGTGTTACCGAAGAACTTTCCGAGGCGGACGACTTCTCTTGTCTAATCATAGCCGCTATGGATGTGGCTAGTAAGGTATGTTGGCCTGCTTATTTTATTTTATAATTTTGACTTTGGATGATTAGATTTGAGTTTGAGTTGATATGGTTACGGGTTATGGTAGAGGAATGGGTTTACCAATACATATGAGTAGATGTATGAGACTTGGGATTGGGATCCCACTCTTTGCGCCTTAAAGGGTCAGGCCCATTTCAAATGACCCCTATTTTTGATGATTCCATCTGATTCTTCATGTCATATATAGTAGGATGCAATGTTTTTCTAATTTTCAAGCGCAAAATTCACACTATTCGGCAATTTACCGTGGGCAGTCATACCCAACTATTTATCGCAGTTTGTACGCCCCTTCGCGCTGATTGGCCAATATCGCAATTGCCACGCCCAATAGAGCATATTGCCCAATTAGCGCGAAGGGGCGTGACAACTGCGATAAATAGTTGTGTATGACTGGCAATGGTAAATTGCCGAATACTGCGTGAATTTTGCGCTTGAAAATTAGGAACATGTTGTTGTTCCCAGCTTCCAGTGGGAGGTGAGAGAAAGAGAGGGATCACACGAATCAGAGATGCGTAGAGACAAATTCTCCCAACCGAGAACGCTCTCACTGTTCATGTTCGTACATAAGGTCACAGGAAAAAATAGGACCTTTCGTGAATCGTAATCGTTTGATTTAAAATTTGTATGCAGAGCTTAGATCATTCAGACTTATTCAGCTTAAAATCAATATGTTTTCTTTTCTTTAGGGCGAGTGTTGTTATGGAATTGCACATCACTTTGGACGCGACTACAATTTGAAGTCAATTCGCAAGTGGGAGAGACAGGTATATTCTTCGGGTACCAATAGGTTACGGTATTATATTATCTCTGGGGGTATATTCTTCGGCACCGATGGGTTACGGTATTATATTTTCTCTGAAAGTATATTTCTTCGGTACCAATAGGTTATGGTATTATATAATCTCTGAAGGTATATTTCTTGGGTACCGATAGGTTACGGTATTATATTGTCTCTGAAGGTATATTTCTTCGGTACCAATATGTTACGGTATTGTATTGTATTATATAAGGTGTATTTCTTCGGTACTAATAGGTTACGGTGTTATATTATCTCTGATAACATTATTAATGTTTTCAAGACGTTTCTTTTTGCTAGCGCTCTGTGAACTTGTGAACCGAATATGGAAAGTGATTTCATCTTCATGTTTGTTTGTGTCTAACGTGTGTTTTCTTCAGATCTTGCGCACGCTTGACTTTGATATTGGCAGGAGGAACGTGCTGCATTTCATTCGGATATATGAGGTGGCTTACTATTATTCTTTTTTCTTGCACTTTGGTTTTCGATAATTTTGTTGCCCGTTTTAGCTTATCCTTCTGCTTAATATTTGGTTTAAAAAGGTTACACCCAGACCCAGTATCTATAGAAACCACTACTTTGCATGGGTCGTGAGCGGGTATGGCACGACATACACGCTCCGGTGACAATATTATGTAGATATGTTTATTATAAAGAATCAAATAAATAAATACATTTGTAAACACGAGTGTAATTATTAACATGGAAAAGATAGCTCTGTATTTCTATAAAGTTTATTATTTATTATTTCAGCCGGCTTGTAAGGAGACCTGCGAAACAGAAGGCGCCAATGAACTCACCTATGACAGAATGGGTTTCTGGGCATTGTGTAAGGGGCTTGCCGTCTGTGCGATGTATAGTCCCAAGCTGATCAACAGACCCCCATCGAAGGTAATGTTATTTAAGAGTTTTTTTTGCTGCTGATGCCCGCAACTACACAATAATTTTGTCTCTGTTTCTGTCATTCTCTCTATTTTTATTTCCACTCTCTTTGGAACTTTGGATGCGATGCTTACGTTCCGATGTACAGTAGTTTATAGGAACTAGGAACTATTTATTTATCCTTAAATGGAAGTGTGTATTTGTCAATCCTTCAATCGCGGTTTACGGATAGTAGGAACTAGGAACAATGTGTGAAAGATATAATTCTAATTATTATTATTATTATTATTTATCTTTGTTTAGTGAAGTATTGGAGATGTGTATATGTGAACTGATATTGACGTGTCCCATTTCCAGGTGGCCGCCGCGGTGATGGTGACTGGCGTTCATCTGTACCTAGGAGACCAGGTAGGTATTTATCATGCATCTTGTGTTCCTCGGAACTTGCCGAATATTATGGTCCCGGTCCGCGACCGCCGAGGTTCCGACGTCCGACCGTGTCGTATTAAGGACCCTTCTCTATATTTGGACACCTTCGCACTTTTTTTTTTGAAACTTGCGATGATATGTAATGAATCAAAGACGTAGGTCCGTAGGTGCATCTCTTTTTTTGGAGTATGTTGTCCGTTATGCGTCACGTAATTGGTATATGTGGTTGACAAAATCTTAAAGTTTACTTTTGACCTTATCTATTGTAACTGTAAAAGTTAAAGGGGTATGTGGCGTGTGGAAACGTATATTGTATTGTTGCATTTCTGTCCCGGAAGGGCACAAATTACAGATAGTACATAGGAATGCAGTTGTCCATTACACGTTGTTTCACAGACCACGTACACTACCGCTTTGATGTTTAATTGTTTCAATTTCAGCCGTCTGAATCTCTGCTCTCTCGTCTTCCGCATCGAATTGAGGAATACGCGGAATTGGGACTGATCCTTCTGGATACTGTACAATTAATGAGCCTCAAGAAGTTTGATGTGAGTGTCCAATTTTCTGAAATTTTTGCTGCTTGAGAGGTTTTTGCGGTAGTTGTTAGGAGCGCCAATTGCTTTATTGTATTAAAGCGATATAACGGCCGGTTTTTGAAATTTTAAACGTATTTTGGACAACTACATTCCCAGTGTTGGATGCGGCAGTAGTCATTAACTACATTCATTAACTACATTTGCATTCATTAACTACATTTGCATTCATTAACTACAACGGCCGACATGTTTCAAAACCGGCTATAACGGCTTCAAGTCATGCAATTGCCTTCAAGCTTTACTTGTCTAATGCTTGTCTGCCGGAAGAACCGTAACCGAAGGGTACTTTCAACATAATTTACGTATAGAATGCGTTTCACAATCATGTGTCATAGTGCTCTAAACGAATTTTCTCGCTTATGTAATCTTGAATTTTAGGCTTACACGAAGCTCACCGCCGTCCTGAAACCTGTGGTGACCAGTCGTCAGGTGGTCGAACTATTCTTCAAGGCAAATCTATCGGTTAGCTAAGCCTAAGCTAAACATGTAGAGATCGTCCCACGTATGACTTCTTTTTTATTTCTACCAATTAGTTCGTTGGTCTTTTAGACATTTGAAGTTGAAGAAACACTATTCTTCTTTCTTCAATGAAGAATATGCATAAGAAATGAGTATCAAAATTACTTAATAACTATGTAACCATCTCCCTTCTCTGTCTCTCTCTCTCTTTTAATTCGTCAGTTTTTTTTCATAAAAAAATGGGAGGGAGTACTGTTCTTGATATTCGTACCGCGTGCCCTAAAGTAGGGTTTAGTAACACGACCTTGCTCATCATTGAAAAAGTTTTGAGATGATTTACTTGCTTAGGCTTAGAGTTGTTTATCGTTTTGTCTAATTTCTGATTTGCTTTACGCTTTACGTACTCGACGGCAATCACTTGATTATGTGTGTGTGGTTTTTTTGGATCTCGTAAGTTTACGTTACTTGAGCTCTCACTTATTATTTATTTGTTCTTATTGATACGTGTAAGTAATCATAATCTACTCGCTAATTGTAAGTGTTTTTTCGTTGCACCTTGTAGGCCTTGTACCATAGTTTTCTTTTGATTGAAACCGCTTGCTTTTGTTCTTTACCTCAGGGTGCATGCGCTGTGCGCATTTTAGAATTGCTATAATATTGTATGCTATTGTGATCTCTAATCTTTCATGATCATGCATGTGATATTAGTGTCACTTTTATGTACTTGTAATTTATTACTCAGGTAGAGTTTATGATATGCTCATTTTTGTTAATGTATTTCAACACTTGTTTCGGACCTCGTTGTCAGTATTACTAGATTTTGGATATTCCTACATGCCTATGTCCTTTGACTATTTGTGATCAGTTGTAGGTTTGATTTTTAGGTTGACTCCTTATAGGGATGTTTGTGAATTTTCCTATGTAATTCTTGATCGTCTGTAGAGTTTTGATTTTCATTTTATTTGCATGCCTGTTTTTGTGTAAGTTTTCTATAACGAAGTTCACCTCTCTGCCTCTCGATGTTTATGTTTATCGAAAGTCCGTTCGGAAATGTTTATTTTAGGCTGGGACAGACATTGACACATTTGTAGCTTTATGTTCTACTGCTATTCATTTACTTTCGCATAATAAATGCTTTTCATTATTTTATTTATCTACGTGGGAGGTAAGTTTTTGAATGTTATTTTGAAGTTACTGATAAATTTGTGTTCTATGTTAGGAAACTAAAGCGAGTTCGTATTCAGTCAAGTGCGCAGAACCTGAATAAATCCTTTTGGTAATAAGGGCGCGTTCGGGATTGATTTTCCGAAAGGAAACTCGGCCAAATCCTCGTTCGGGATGGACTTTTTGGAAACGTTCCAATGCTTGGAGAAAACAAAAAATACAATATGAATTAGCATGGAAAATTTGAAAAATATGCGCGGGAAACGTTTTTCGCAAGCTAATTCATACTGCATTTTTTGTTTTCTCCAAGCATTGGAACGTTTCCAAAAAGTCCATCCCGAACGAGGATTTGGCCGAGTTTTCTTTCGGAAAATCAATCCCGAACGCGCCCTAAAGTAGACCTTTCTCTAGATGCCCTTAGCAGTTCCTGTGAGAAATTGACACTAGATGCGGATCGAATTCTATGTGTATGCAACTCAACATACTGTGATGAAGTGCCGGTTGGTATTTGAAAACTACCGTAGTTGGTATCCACAACTTTTTTTGGAAGCGAAAATAGCTACAGTAATCCGATCGTCCAAAAGTCCAACTTATAGTCTGTTCAGCATGTTCCTATTCTTCAAGAAAATGAGGGATTCCTAATCTACAGCTCAATGTCCGGAGATAGGCTCACCTCCACGAAAATCAATATAAAGCAACCGATGCCAACTCCTATACCTGGTATCTTTCGTCTGTTTCAGTTGCTAAGGTTCTAAGCACCATGCCTAAATTTTCGTTACGAAGTCGATTAAGACTTGCAGCTAGACAGTAATTGTATCAGGACCATAACATCCGTAAAACGAAGTTTTCCTGTGAAAGTTTTCCCGCTTTAGAAGTTGAAATCATATTGGATCCTGGTACAACCTACCAAAAACTCCTCGGATTCGGTGGTGCGTTCACTGATTCATCTGGTATCAACATGCGAGCGCTGAGCAAACCAACAAGACATCACCTACTTAAAAGCTACTTCTCCGACCAAGGTTAGTCCTCTAACTGTTCAGCCCTTCAACAAAACAAAATCTGAAAACGGTTTATCCACTTCGCATGTCACTAAATTGCAGTTCTCCATTATAAATAAGTTAGTACTGATAAAGTCGCATCGCATAGCTAGCCGTTCAATGGATATAATAGCTCGTAGCAAAAGAATAATCAAATAGTATAAAACAAGAGAGAAAGCAGCAGCTTAATGTTAATCTGCAAATACTGATAACAACATATATTACACTTGTTAATTCATGAGTAGTAAAAAGCGGTAAAAATTGAAAATCATTGCCTAGTGGTGCACAGGGCACGAATAAAATAAATTTCAACAATACCAACAGAAACAGCTTAACTCTAGGCAACAATTTCAAAGTGAACAAAAAAGGTGAGATTTTTGTTGGAATGAAGGGAGTATGAAACACTCGGGGGTACAAATATGTTAGTGCTTATAAATAGAATAAATTTACATATTACTTTACATCTCCATCCTCTCCTCCTGAATAATGAGTGACTCAATCACTCGTAGTCAGCAGTCTCGTGGCCTGTCTCGCCCTCCTGATCAAACTCGCCTGAAAACACACTACTGAACGTTTTTCAATGAGCAAACTACAAACTGCAGTACACAAGCACTACAGTACTCTTTTACTTCGATGACATTCCTCCATCCCATGTGGGCGGTGCTAATTAATGTTAAATGCTCTAAAAACTGTCGGAGTAGTTTAGGAACTCGGTGTCGGCTATAAAGACAACAAGCACACGCATCTCCATTTCACTCTGGCACAAAGAGGGGACAACCCAGTCTCCGGGGACGAACCTCGCAAAAGCCATCAATCGCTTTCACATTGATGTCCCATAGCAAGTGTGCTCATGTAGCATAACGACAAAGAACCGACAAACCATTTAAACCAAAATCTCAAGACCACTAGTTGTTGTTCCCATTTTCAGATTCACAGGTTATACGATATAAAACTGTTACAAAACGCACCATGGAAAATTACAACTACAAAGATGACAAACAGGCGGAACTCTAAATTACAACAAAATGGGAATGGTACCGTACCTTCATCGTCGGCGGTAGCCTCCTGGTACTGCTGGTACTCGGAGACGAGGTCGTTCATGTTAGACTCGGCTTCGGTGAATTCCATCTCGTCCATACCCTCGCCAGTGTACCAGTGGAGGAAAGCCTTGCGGCGGAACATGGCTGAAATTTGCCGTACATATGGTACTTTCAGCATGAAACAAAACCGGAAAATCGACAAAAGTCTGCGATATACGGATGCATTAAAGAAAATTCACCATAAAACAGAAGATACATCAATTCGAGATGGACAACGGAAACGTAAATTTTACTTTTCTGGAAAAGTGGAGACACTGCAGTTAGAAACGCTTTGTTTTCTGCTATTTAGCCCTAACTAACCGTCGGGGTCGACTTCAAACCGTTGGGCTCCATTTTTGGATCGGGCAGTTGAAAAAAATAATCTCGCAACGATTCCACTATGGTATTTTTGCTTTTCCTACATGTTTCCGCTGACCATCTCGAACGGTTCGTTTCCGGAATTCCACCAACTTTTTACCATCTCGAACGCGCCAATATAGTGTAAAATCAATTAGAGAAAGCAGAAAGCTCCCTGGCTCACTCACCAGTGAATTGCTCGGAAATTCTCTTGAACAACTCCTGGATGGCGGTGGAGTTTCCAACAAAAGTCGCCGACATCTTGAGGCCACGGGGAGGAATGTCACAGACAGCAGTCTAAATAAGAAAGAAACTACAAACTACAAATTGATTTTTTTTTTGGCGCAGAAATCCCTAAATAGATAGAAACTCCGATTGGCAAAAGCAAAAATGCATAACAAATAAATAACTCATCGTTACACCTGATCTACTCAAATCAGCAAGAAAACTAAGCAACATGCAACAAGAAAAAATAAACCTTACCTTAACATTGTTGGGTATCCATTCGACAAAGTATGCCGAATTCTTATTCTGTACGGAGAGCATCTGGTCATCAACCTCGCGCATAGACATGCGGCCACGGAACATAGCGGCAACAGTCAGGTAGCGGCCGTGTCGTGGGTCGCACGCGGCCATCATGTTCTTCGCGTCGAACATCTGGAAACATACTGTTATACGAAGTAATATGGGCTAACACCTTCTGGAATTCGGGTCAACTAACTATTGGTAAAGAGATAAAGTCAGCTCATGACCTGGCAGCCCACAACTCCTCAAGACAAGGAGAGGACATCACAAACATGCAGTTCATGAATACAAGGCGGAACTCAATTTGAAGATTCGAACCCAAATAAGTCCATACACCAGTGGCCGTATGCAGAACAGCGCGAACCTCCCTGGGAGGGAGAATTTATCTCTACGTGTCTCTGATTCGTGTGATCCCTCTCTTTCTCTCACCTCTCACTCGGAGGTTGGGAACCTCCCGGCGCGTTCGTGCATACGGCCACAGAAAGTGAAATAGTGAAAAACGCCTACCTGTTGGGTCAGCTCAGCAACGCTAGACGCCTTGTACTGGGCGGTTCCCTTGGCGGAAAGGGGCGCGAATCCGGGCATGAAGAAATGGAGACGCGGGAAGGGGACCATGTTCACGGCCAACTTACGCAGATCGGCATTCAGCTGACCGGGGAAGCGGAGGCAGGTGGTCACTCCCGACATGGTCATCGACACTGCAAATAGAAGACGGTTGCGGAATACGGAATGAACAATGTTGGACAACATGACAACTCCGTTCACTCAGCGCCGCGCCGTTGGCTCAATTTTAGTGAACTAGATGATCACCAGTGATTACACCTTACACCACCGAGCTACGTTGAGTGAATAATACCAACACATTCACATATCGTCAAAAAAATGCCAAACTATCATACAACTATATAAAGATATAAAAATTACTGAAGTAAATAGTGATAGTGAAAATCAAATCCACAGTAGATTTAGATGTTTTACAATTGGCATGTTCTAAGAGAAAACGAAAGCTTGGTATGTGTACAGACAATAGCAGGTACAACATTCCATTCTTAATTTAACACCATCCTAAAATCCTACCCTACCGAGGTGATCAAAACGATTAAAACCTTACCCAGATGATTCAAGTCTCCATAGGTGGGGTTGGTCAGCTTCAGGGTGCGGAAGCAGATGTCGTACAGTGCTTCGTTGTCAATACAGAAGGTCTCATCGGTATTCTCGACAAGTTGGTGGACCGAGAGAGTGGCGTTGTACGGCTCCACAACGGTGTCAGAGACCTGGAATAATAATAATAATATACATAGACAATAGAATAACACAAATATGAACGTGTCAAATTGCTATGGAACGCGTCATTGAAAACTTGGTATGTGTAAAAATCGAGTTTTCCTTGAATCCTTGAATGTTCAAAGGACCTACGCAGAATACTTCTTAATACAAAAAAAATACAAACACACAGAATTTGCATGTAAAAATTACAAAGCAAGATGTTTCTTTGAATATTTAATAAAGTCCACATGTGCGCTCTATCAGTAAAGTAAACTATCAGTAAAGTAAACCATGAGGGCAAGAACAAATATAAACGATCATAAATAAATTCTAATTATTCACCTTGGGCGATGGGACGACCGAGAAAGAGGCCATAATTCTGTCCGGGTACTCTTCACGGATCTTGGAAATCAGCAGGGTTCCCATTCCCGATCCGGTTCCTAAAACAAAGAAAAAATTATATTCAAACGTAGTTCCTTAAATTTATACATTTATACTCCTGAGAAATTTAAGCAACTGTTATTTTTAACCAGCGAAAATTATTGAATGCCGAATGGTTAATTTAAGTTAAGCAAAGTTGTATATATTGAAAAGGAGCAGCATTCTACATACGACGAAAAACACAGTTTATAAAAAAATCAGAGTATGGTAACTAGTAGGGCTATGGCTATCATTAGTGCTATTTTTAGAGGAATAAAGTGACGCATGCTGAAGTGCATACCGTATACGTTTAAAAATCAGAAATAAAGCTACGCTGTCAGTTGACAAAATAGGTTACAACAGACATCATAAAAACAGCAATAAAAAAGATAAATAACGACAAACCTCCTCCAAGAGAGTGAGTGAGCTGGAATCCCTGAAGGCAATCACATCCCTCGGCCTCCTTTCGCACTACGTCCAGAACGTTGTCGACAAGTTCGGCGCCCTCGGTGTAGTGACCCTTGGCCCAGTTATTTCCGGCACCGGACTGTCCGAAGACAAAATTGTCGGGCCGGAAAAGGGCACCATAGGTTCCAGATCTTACTGAGTCCATGGTACCGGGCTCCAGATCAACCAGCACGGCACGGGGCACATACTTGCCAGCTGAAAAATGAGACTGTGAGGTAAATGCAAGGTAAGGATGCTCTATGATGACCACTAATAAAGCTGAATAAATACAATAAGACAATAAATAGTAAAACTGTGCAACAACCAATACATCTTTTCAACGCACCTGCATATGTGCAGTTCCAAACAACTTCATCTTTAAACAACAGAAAACAAATATTCGAACAAATTACCGTTGGCCTCGTTGTAGTAAACATCGATCCGCTCAAGCTGGAGGTCGGAATCTCCCTTATACTGACCGTCAGGCTCAATACCGTGTTCGAGGGAAATCACCTCCCAGAACTAAAAATAATGTGACAATAATAAACGGTAACCTTGCCATCGTTGAGCATTCTATGACAACATGACAACACCATCCTTTCGAAAGACACTGATTCGCAAACTAAACTAAACCACAACAAGGTTTCAAATGTGAACGAAGTTTATCAAAGACGTACCTTTGCACCAATTTGGTTACCGCACTGACCGGCCTGGATGTGAACGATCTCACGCATTTTGAACCCTGTAAAGCAAAATACCATTAGTTACAAAAATCGACACAATAATGCGATCAAACTAGTGTCGGGATCTTAGAGCACGCGCCGGCGGAAACAGAATGAAGGCGAGGGAGTTTTGCAAATACGATGGATAGCATAATACATAAAAAAAACTCTAAGATAACGAAACAAAAAGAATAGCAAAGCAATTTTCAATTTTTTCGAAAAATGAAAAAAAATGAAGAAATTTAAATTTCCCGCGAAAAATGACGCCGTATCAAGTAACGACTACGGTAAGAGATCCACTAATTAGCATGAGTAAACCCATGGTTCGGATACAGTATATCAAAATCAATACAGTACCCAGAAGTTCAATACAGCATATCGAAAAGAAAATTATTAGTGAAAATGCTTATTTTAATTTATTTAGGTCTCAAATATCGTCTAGGACGAGTTCCAATTGCAAGCACCGATTTTTCGCTATCCGAATACTCATACGCAGATGAGGAGGATGATTTTGCATTGGAAAAATTCAAGTTGGCAAAGGCTGATTTCGACTTCAAGGTAAGATATAATAAGATTTGTTATCATCAATATATCAAGAAAGAAGTGACAGAATTCACATACGAACTATGAAACAAATTTACCCGCACAGTAGACATGGTTCCAGTCTTTAGAACTATAAGAAACAAACAAATTGATTGCCTTATTTTTTATTTAGCGAGGAAATATCAAAAAAAAAGAGGAACGAAAACGAAACCCATACGCACCAGAATATCCATGCATTCACAAGTACATGTGACTAACACGTTATGAAATGGTAATACCCCAAACCCAAAGGAAAATCGAAACAAAACCCGACTTGAAAATACCTAGGAATACAGTAGTAAATTATGTTATATACACATCACGTATTGATTAGCAAACTTATTAGCAGAATAAATTAATCAACAATTTTAATTTATGCTAATCAGGGCGTGTGTGAACCCGCATCCAAATTTTGGCGGGAAACATGGGGAGTTCGAATAATAAGCCATGCCATGACATGGCATAAGGGCAAAGGTCGTTAGTGAGAATTAGCAAAGAAAGAGAAGGATTAATGAATAAAGGAGGAGAGGGAGCACTCTCTCCCTCAGGCTCAGGGACACTCCATGTTTGGCCCTTAATTTCACCCATAAAAGGAGGCATTAAGACCAAGTCTTATTGATTATAGTATCCTCTCGGATGACAGAAAAGCTAACAGCATCCCAAATTCTCACAATAAAACTTACAGTACACTAAGGTTATTAGTAGTTATTAGCATACAAGCACAATAAAAGACCCACCCAAAAATTATACAGCTCATTTTCTATACAAAAATAAAAACAATTCACCAGCATAAGATAGAATGTGCACAAGAAAGAATGTGTCAAAATCGTAATCAATAGTATAAATACTATAACTTAGCAACGCATTAAAAATAAACCACGCTCTGATTAGGATAAACTAGGATTATTCGTGAAGGATAATCCAAGCTCTAGGCTCCAGCAGCTTTCTGAAGCGAACACTGTGGCAACTAATCAAGGAGAGCTCTAATTAATTACCACTACTGCATACGACTAACCTTGTAAGGAATACACGTCCTGACACGCAAGGGATTATGACGTCATCGGTGGTACGCATGGACGGTGCTAAGAAGAATACAGATGATATCATAGAATGGAGATGAAGATTCTTATCAATCGATAACTCTATTTAGTACCCGACGAGATCATAATTGTACCTTGCACTGGCCCATAGGGCAGATACAATATCGAAATTCCAAAAAGAAGAAAAATCACTTTAGGTTATGTCATTCCCTATATTTCTCAGATTATAATTTTTCGACAAAACATTCAAACGCTGCAAAGATATCTTCGTATGGTGCACTCACTGTGTCACCGACCTTCACTAAGAAAAAAGCCCTTATTATCATGAGAGATCTAAAAACACTCTGGGATGACCATAGTAGTCTTAGTTGGACTTGGTCCCAAGACCCTCATGGGGTGGGCTTTCCCCACTTATGGGCTTATCTAACCCTTGACCTGGCGGCAGAAACTAAATACCCTCCACAATGTAATACAATGTCCACTCCACTATTCCTTAATCCGATTAAAAAGCATTCAATTATGGCAGCACCAGTCGATATAATACACCTTTGACGCCGTGGAATTTACTTAGTAATGACGAAGGTTAAAGGTGGTCTTGGATACTATAGAACAAAACGTAGCAGGAGAGCTATAAATGTGCGAACGGAATCACATATGCGGGCTACGAACATGTTAATAAACCACAGATATATAAGGAAACAATCCGTACTTGAAAATGCTCCTAATTCCATCTTACTACGAACAAAAATATCATCGATCGGGGCACAACTCCCAAAGCACGCCGTCTAAATCACCCATTACTATGCAAATTTCCGGAGGGAGTGGTCCTTGAATTAATTCGCATCTTGGTGATTGACAACGTCAGAACAGATGGTAATGTTAGCCGAGACAAGTGAAGGAAGGGGCGATCTTCTTGTTTCGCACTACAAATGACCAAATTCGGAATGCCCTTCCAATTACCATCTGCCGGTTGTATCCCAGTGAGGAGAGTCAGAGAAAGAAGAGAGAGAGAGAAAGAGAGAGATAGAGATAGAGAAAGAGAGAAAGAGAGAGAGAGTTAGGGAGTTCAGTATGATTCCGCTAAAAAAAATGCAGAAAAAAAGGAACTGTGAGACAATAGAGTCTAACTATACTACGAGCATCCCAAAAAACGGTGTGATTCTGTCAATACTAGAAACCTGCATATATATAATACGAAAAATATATTATCGTGCAGTTCCAAAATACGGTAAATTTTCAACATTACACCCCCATGATCAAGCAAGCAACCATGATATTGTGTTATTGCTTGAACATTCGAACCAAAGTACGGCATCACAATTTAGCATTAGTATTGAGTAATAGCGATTACATATAGCGACATCGAGGGTTACATTTACATGGGCTCGTCGTTGGAAACTCATGCCGGCAAATCCGACAAAAAAAATTCAATTCCATAAGGAGTACAACTATGAATCAGTAATAGCAATCAATATAACTTCATACGCAAGACAAAACTATGCATAAAAGAGAAAGCCCCGTGGGAGTCAAAAACGCTGACGCAGGCGAGGTACACCTACAAAAAACGACAGAAAAAGGGCCGAGAATCGATACATATGGGCTGACATGGAAAAAAGGCTCTGTTTTTCGTTGGGATACGGGTCGAAAAATTTACCTTTCACAGGGTTTATTTATTGTTGCTTGCTAAAGCATCCTAATTTCCTAATTCAGATTCAGGGTCGAACAGACAAAAAATAAGAAAAAGGAAAAAAACGGCATATACCGTAAAAAAAAGACGGAATAGATGTAAATCCTTGACGTAAACTCTAGGAAGAATAAGTTTGTTTAATGTTCCAAAGAAAAGCTTCAGTTTTTGAAAAGTCCATATAGTAACTACACGTTTAGCGTTTCCCAATGCTGCCACAGCAACAAAGGTAACTCTGCTTCAAAGAGACACAGAATGAGCATGTAATAAAGCGGAATAACACCAGGATACGATTCAAAAACCAGCTCTTATACCGCTTTAAAACAGAGGTAGTTGTTTATGAAAAACCCCAAGCGTCGAGGGTCAACCAGTCGATAGGCGTCTGGTGGTCCACGACCTCAGCGTGTCCGTGCTGTTCGGAGTCGGGGTTGGGCTCTCTGACTCGGCCATGCACCCACAGAAAGACATAGGAGGGGTCATTGCGAAACCGGCACCAAAGGGGATTGAGAGAGAGGGAGAGAGAGAGAGACGGAAAGAGGCGGAGAGAGGGAGAGAGATAAAGGGATGGAGTGCATGGACATAAGAGAGTGCCAACGAGAAGGGAGAGCGAGAGAGAGGGCTAAGGCGCTCCAAAAACCGAGAGGAATCGATGTAGAAAGACATAAAAAAGTGACCAAGGCCCTCATGAAATTGGCCCCTGCGTTAGTCCAAATTTGGAACAAAAAGTGGTCCCCACTTGATAGGAGGGTAAGTAATCCGGGTTATGTGACGATAGTTGCTATTTGCCAAAAAAAAAAAACGATAACAAAATTGTTTAGCAAGCAAACAAAGAGTTCGTACACGCGTAATTTGAGAACTAACCTTGAAGTTGGCCAGAAAGTTGGCCTACGTTGGGAAATTTGCATACGATACGCATTTCCTATGTATCTTATGCAATTTTTTGCGCCCGTCTGAAGCTTCCAGCACCAAATTTACATAGGATAACATAGGAAAAGCGGGATATGTGTATCATATGCAAATTTTCCAAAGAGGTACAATACTGCTTTAAATAATATGCATATTGATTAAATTAAAATATAAGAGAACGTCCATAAACAAATGGCATTTTTTTACGTCTATTGGACCTCTGAAAAATAAGAAAATCTTTGAACTGTAAAGTTTCTCGAGTAAAGACATAGAGCGAGGTGTTGAAGTGCAATGTACGACGATTTATTTTATTTACTGTTACGCTAAGCGTTCTTTCATTTTATCGCAGTATATTTTTTTTTTGGCTTATCAGTGAGCATAACGCCCTAACAAATTCTGATAAGAAATGCAAACCAAAGAGAAAAAAACAACAAGAAATCTGAGAAAATGAAGTTCCTACAAACAAACAAATATGCAAACAAATAACGATTCATGAATTCATGAAGATGCAATTCTGTAGAAGTTACTGCACTATTACAATGTAATGTGCGTGAAGCACTAAACGGCCCACAATTTTAATAAAAACTTCCCTACTGCAGATTCCTTTCATTCAAGAAGCGCAAAGGTTATCCAACAATTCTATCAAACTATTTGCATCTCCATGGTCGCCTCCAGGTCAGTTTGTGCATTGACGTTTCATCTAATTAATAACTTTTATTGCTGAACCACTAACACGAAAAAAGCACAGGGGTAGTATTGGATAGCAAAAACCCAATCTATGTCTATGTTAGCGCTAACAAAAGATTAAATACATATCCAAATTTATGATCGCAAAGGAATTCAACACCACTTTTCTTCATGTGTCGGACCCTTCAGAATGCAACATTCCGTAATCGATACACCCATAAAAGAAGAATGCGTTTTAAGCGTTTTGCGTGTGCGTGCGAGCGAAATGGGCGAGTCATTAAATAAAATAAGACTTGGCACTAGATAGGCCCAGTATAGGCATGCAGCTGTGTCATCAAGGCCTTTAGCTTTTAGATACTATACAACTATCAATTCAAACAACTATCAAAGAGAGAGGGAGTTTGAGAGAAGAGATACGGAGAGGGAGAGAGAGAAGTAAACTAGCCGAGAATTGTTTAGTTCGGCTGTGCGAATATGAGAATGTAAATGTAGAATGGAGCAGAAGCTAATGAACTACAGAAATCTGCTAATCCACCGGGTTTTATACGCAACACAATAGGGAGCTAATGAGAGAAAGTGTAAACTATACAAATATTTACCACTGAGGCGCGTCGCGAATACCTGGATCTTGTGACCCGCGCCATCACCGCCAGAGGTACAGCCAATGGGGCGCGCACCTTTTACGGTCGCCAGGGATGCTATAACGTCAGATGTCGCACCGGTCGCGCGCCTGTGGCGCACATGTCGTGCATTCCCTAAAATGTGCGCCATCAGGACTTTAAAACTTGTTGCACAGCAATCGCGCACTCTCTTTTTGTGCGCGGCGATGGAGCGCAGTTCCACAATGTACCGTATACAACTGATGGATCCTAATTTTCTCGCTAGTCTCTATAACTCTGGTAATGCCTACAATATGTAAACTATAATATTTATATGAATTATAAGAAATCATTCAGCATGGATGAAAACCAACAAACGCATGAAAGGAGGTGGTGTTTTAGTCGGCGACCAAAACGGAAAATACTACAAAACTTGGGCCAAATACTTTGAAAGGTGAGAGCGTTTGTGTAATTTTCCTTTACCTTTAGCAACTTGTAGCTCGTAACAGTTCATAAATTGATTAAATGAAGGCAAGACCTCTCAAGGCTGGTCAGGCCAAAGTTTAGTTTGATTGCATGAACGAAAAATTGGGGTATTGGACGAGTGGGGGTCGAACCCACGACCTCTGGATTACCGGTCCAGTATGCTAACCACTACACTACCGCCACCCACACCCAAATTTCGTTCTTGCTAGCGACTTATACGGCTCGCCTTTGGGTGTGGGTGGCGGTAGTGTAGTGGTTAGCATACTGGACCGGTAATCCAGAGGTCGTGGGTTCGACCCCCACTCGTCCAATACCCCAATTTTTCGTTCATGCAATCAAACTAAACTTTGGCCTGACCAGCCTTGAGAGGTCTTGCCTTCATTTAATCAATTCTTTCCGGTTATGCACACCTAGCTGGTATTGTGGTTTATAACCCCCCAGGCAGTTGTGGTGCTATGCGCCCACTGTGTGTTGCAGGCGAGCCGTATAAGTCGCTAGCAAGAACGAAATTTGGGTGTGGGTGGCGGTAGTGTAGTGGTTAGCATACTGGACCGGTAATCCAGAGGTCGTGGGTTCGACCCCCACTCGTCCAATACCCCAATTTTTCGTTCATGCAATCAAACTAAACTTTGGCCTGACCAGCCTTGAGAGGTCTTGCCTTCATTTAATCAATTCTTTCCGGTTATGCACACCTAGCTGGTATTGTGGTTTATAACCCCCCAGGCAGTTGTGGTGCTATGCGCCCACTGTGTGTTGCAGGCGAGCCGTATAAGTCGCTAGCAAGAACGAAATTTGGGTGTGGGTGGCGGTAGTGTAGTGGTTAGCATACTGGACCGGTAATCCAGAGGTCGTGGGTTCGACCCCCACTCGTCCAATACCCCAATTTTTCGTTCATGCAATCAAACTAAACTTTGGCCTGACCAGCCTTGAGAGGTCTTGCCTTCATTTAATCAATTCTTTCCGGTTATGCACACCTAGCTGGTATTGTGGTTTATAACCCCCCAGGCAGTTGTGGTGCTATGCGCCCACTGTGTGTTGCAGGCGAGCCGTATAAGTCGCTAGCAAGAACGAAATTTGGGTGTGGGTGGCGGTAGTGTAGTGGTTAGCATACTGGACCGGTAATCCAGAGGTCGTGGGTTCGACCCCCACTCGTCCAATACCCCAATTTTTCGTTCATGCAATCAAACTAGTTCATAAATTGATACGTATTTCTTTCATTTATTACTAGACCATAAGTCATAAAAAAGTCGCTGTTTCATTTTACTTTCATATAGAATGTCAACTAGCCAGCAACATACATTTCTCAAAACTGGTAGCAATTACAAAAATATGTAAAAGGACCGAAATTATATGGTTCAAGTTTTCATCACATTCAGATTTTTCGAGGAGTACGCGAAGAACAACATCTCCTTTTGGGGTCTTACTGTACAAAATGAACCTTCTTCCGGAATCGATCCAAATTACGGATGGCAAACACTATATTTCAATGCTTCGATGGAAAAGTGAGTTTGCGAGACTTGTGCCAATGAGTCGCCAATACTGTGCCAGTGTGCTGCCCACCCCGGCACAGACCGCCCAGTTAACTTGTAGAGGGCCGGGATAGGTTTTCATAAAGATATTCATTTCATACAAATTGCGTACAACTATATGTAAAGTATCGGAAACGAGGTATAGACATATAGGGATATAAATCTTTCGTTCCTACCTCTATCCATCTCTCCTCTCTCTCTTTTCCACCACTTTACTTTGTCTCTCCCTCTCTCCCTATCTCCGCTTCTCTCGCATAAAGTTTATTGGGTTTCGACATGTACACTGACAAAGTAGGTCATTTCGCATGAATGCCGTTTCATTTCCAAAACCTCGCACCTTTGCCGGCGATTCAATACATTACCAGTTTTTCCGCAAGTTATACATGAGATATGTGATTCCGGCTAAATCGTGTGGGGTTTGAAGGGATAAGAGGTAGGATCGTTTTACTAATCTTTACTATGTGAGTCGTAATGCGTAATCTACCCGGTAGAGAGGCGTAGGTATAGTAACTGAGAGAGGTATAGTAAGTGACGGGGGGGGGAATCATAGGCGATTTATATTCTAGCTGGAGAGGGATGTATCTATCGGGTGCAACTGGACTGACTGGAAGATTTTTAATATTATTATGCTTTTTTCTTATAAGCAATCTGCGCCTATACTTGCAATCACCGCAATTGGACTGCACAACAAGTTAGATCAGAGGCCGTTTTCACAAAAATTTAACGCTGGGGTAGTAATCATTTATTTCCAGTTGCATGATTCTTTCAGTTGATAAAAGGTTACAGGCGTCTCCTGTTTAGCGTGCTCTTTCAGCTTCTATGCTGACAGGCAGCGGGAGAAGGCCGAGAGAGCATGCTAAAAAAGGAGACGCCTGTAACCTACTCCAGCGGTAAATTTTTGTGAAAGCGGCCTCAAGGATGCACAAATTCCCGGAAAAATTATCATGGGAATTCCTAACATGCCAATAGAAACAATGGAATTGGGTAGAACAAGGAGTATGATGATCGTCTTTAGAGATTTCGTCAAAAACCACCTTGGACCTTTGCTCCGAGGCAATCCGCTCACCAGAAATCTGACTATTATCGGTCTAGATGACAATAGAGGTCTACTTCCCACATGGGCTGATGAGGTACACGAAATTGTTCCTATTGATTCAACATACGCTCACACGATTTGTCTTATACTTGTGACTTCTCACATACGCATTTGATTTATTTGGAATAGTTTAACTGTAGGACAACGCTTATATAAAAAAAACTCCACAATGTTAAACTCCACAATGCAGCTATTCAGTAAACATACGCTTGATGAGTTTATATGTCTTGATGCGTTGCCATCCAAGTCTACAAATAAACTTTCAGATTTACAATGACAAGGAGGCGAGCCAGTACTTTGACGGCATGGGTGTACACTGGTATATGAATGCAGTAGTTCCGTCGTGGTTTCTGACAAAGACACACCAGCAACACCCGAACAAGTTCATCCTCGCCACAGAGGTTTCATTCCTTCGCTTTATTTGTCTTCTGTCTTCGGTCTACACCCAATTTCCCCTCGATAACTTGAGTGGTCCTGTTTTTTTACACGATGCATTGCACTAAATAGAAACCATAGGCTCTCTTCCTGGGATTAATCTCTAGGTTAAAGCGAACTAAGAGCCATTTTTTGAAAGACATCGTGGACAACTGAATTCGTAGGTTAAGCTGCTCGAATTTAGCTCGATTTTTTATTCTAATTATGTTCATTTGCATAAGCTACATAATAATGCTGGTGTACTCGATGTGTTTCACAAAACCGGCTGGCATGCCAGTAATTCTACCGTATAGCCGGATCTTCTAATGACCAAGACTATATCGATTCAGGCCTGCACCGGCTACTTCCTATTCCATGGCCCGAAACTTGGAAGCTGGTCGCGAGCCGAGAGCTATGCTGAGGACATTATGGAAGTAAGTATAACCTTTCTACTCGACAGAATTTAGTTAACACGTATAATTGCCCGTGATTGTAGGCAGATAAGACAGCACTATTTTATTCAAACTCGGTGTACGTGTACCATAAGTGGAATATGGATTTGCACTGTGTACTGTAGTTTCTCTTGGCTTATCCACAATCTATTGTCCTATGCCTAAGCGAATTTATTGTCAATTTACAAATAGTTGCTGATTTTTTCATCCGAGCTAACATCTGATCTTTTTGGGTAAAAAATAAACAAAGTATCGCCTTCATGAAAAACTAAACTGTTTCAGAATCTGAACAACTGGGTCGTCGGTTGGACCGACTGGAATCTCTGTCTCGATTTAAATGGAGGACCCACCTGGGCACAGAACTTTGTTGATGCCCCAATACTGGTGAACGCTACCGCTGACGAGTTCTATAAGCAACCAATGTTCTACGCTATGGCACATTTCAGGTAGGCTCACATTGGCGTCGTGGGTGGTCTTTTCAAAAGAGCCCGTGTTTTATGATACGCGCTCGGTTGTCGCAAATATTCACCCATTCAAACAAGAGTATCATCCCGAGTGGTCCACTTAGGGTCATGGGTGGTCCACAGGTCCCAGATCAAGTTTTGCATCGTGGGTGGTCCAAGTCGTAGGTCAAGAAGTATCATCGTGGGTGGTCCAAGTCGTAGGTCATACAGTATCATCGTGGGTGGGCCGTCACCGATCAACAGAATATCGTGGGTGGTCCAAACCTCAGATGAACAGCATCATCGTCAGTGGTCCACTTCAGCCCGTGGTTCGGCCAGCGCTTGTAGAAATGCTTAATCATAATACTTTAGCTCCTTCATCCCCGTCGACGCTATAAGGATCAACTACAGTATCGCCGATAAGCAGCTCAAGATGACCGCATTCGCAGATAAAACTCATCAAATCGTCGTGATTCTCAACAAGGAAAACCGGGAGAAATCCATACGACTGGCCCAAGCGCACTACCAAAATAAGTCGTTCCATTTCACCGTAAAACCACGCTCGATTACTACACTCATCTTCAAAACGATGCAATAAAATGTGCTTATACTTGTCATTGGTACATGCATGGAGAATAAACAGTCTGCAGTGTTGCAGCTGGCTTATCACTGCTGGGTATTTATTACCAACCGCTATACGGGAAATTATAAACTACAGTATATAGTAAAACTCATACGCAGTGATTTATCTCCGAGTTTGATTTGCTGTACTTTGGTGCTGGAACCGCATTGTTCCTCACATCTTTGAATATTTAATGAAAAGCGAATAAAAGTAACACATTTGTAGTGACTGTAGTGAATAAGTACCATTATTACGGAATGATATATTGTGCGCTACGCCTCTTGTAATTCGAACTTCGAAACAAACAAACAACACCAACTCGCATGAAGTTTATTTCTTAAATGCCACAATACAGTAATTCCTTGGCGACTGCAGGGGATCAAAGACGGACATCGTATGTGTTTCTATTCCTCGCTCTCTCAGATACCGTACCCGATCTCTGAGAATCGCTGACTCCACTATTGGTGCCAATAGTAATCGGAGAACGATCATACAGAGGAAGGGTCGTGATTCTTTCTCGACAATCGACGCAACATCAACAGTACTGTTGGCAAGCTCAAATTTCAAATACTCATTTTACATGAAAGTAAAGAACCTTGATACCCGCATTACGGGTCGTAGGCGGTAAAGTGAGTAAGCTAGCGCCGTGGGTGGTCTACGTCTACAAATAACATCGTGGGTGGCCCAAATCTACATAGTCGTGGGTGGCCCACACGAAGGTCTTCATTTCTGTTCAATAACTATCCGGCTAACCAGTCATCCAACTTAACTAACTAATTATGAAAATACATTTTCAACTAGTACTCCATTAGTATATCCAACTTACCAACACGATTTGTGTAAGCGAGTTTCGGAACTTCAGAAGAACAAACAAACATTATGCAAAACTGATGTAAACTAAACTATGAACTGATCTTCACGACGCATATCAGTTGACAAAAAGGTGAAAAGGATAATTTTACCTGTTAAATGAAATGCATACTAAAGTTTAAAAGAAAACACTACCTTTTCACAGACAAGTTCCACGAGCTCCGGATACCCAGCCAACGCTTTCCGGGCGTATTCTTCACAGAGCAATGTGCTGGCTTGCTTCACTCCTTTCACTTGTAAATGTCGCTGTCCTGTGCATTCCACTATCGAAGTCTCAAGAATCGCACGGTAGACCTGGGCTCCGATGTTTGCCTATTAAAACCAAAGTAACACAAAGGCGAATGTGGAAAATATTTGAGCCATGCAGTACCCTAATCACAAAGTACCCCAGCCAGAGACACCAAAGATCCAGTATCCACGCCAGTGACGAAGTATCCCAAACCAGTGACACAAAGGAACCCCAAGGTACCCATAATTCGTAAAAAAAAAGCACCAACATCTTTGGTTTCCACAAATTGTTCTCTATTATGACAAGCGAGTTCCCGAGCCGCATATGAAAGACTTGGAGAAGTTCCATGAAGTGGATATCCACACGTCTGGAATTCAATCGCATATAGAATGAGGAAACATACATACATTGATTGAATCAAGCAATAATTGATTTCCACCGTAATGAGACGTTACCGTAGTTACCGTAGTCCTACACATCATTACGGATTTAGGGACTACGAATAATTACCGTCGATTCGTCATTACTTTCCTCCCAAATTTGTCTGAACAATTTGTCGCGTCCGCCATTTAGTTTATGAAAACAACAACCGAACAGCACAAGTGTCTGAAATAAATTCTATCATTGTTTTTCCATCAACTTAACAAAATTACTATAAAAAAAGTCATTAAACGCGATTTATGTTGTACCTATGCTTCAAGCTTCAAGAAGTTGCCGAATATTCTGTAGACTTTTGCACACAACATTAATTCCAAATTCATTGTGGGCAAAACTTTTTACTTTGTACACGTTCAAGATACCTGGCTGGCTAAACAAACCAACTTATTTCTGGTCTTCCTAGTGAAACGAAAAAAATTATACATAAGATGGGGTACTGTTAACGTCAAATCTCCAGTAGAGTACCAACCTTAGCTTGTGGATGTTCTGCAAACATTGTAATAATCGAGGATGACAAATCGCCACAAGCATGCACACCAACCAGGCACATACCACCTAAAGATACGGTGGTCCAACGAAAAACGTACACCTGATGATAACTAACACTTATGACGATGAAACATAAACTATGTAAACCTTCCTTCATACTAAAGTTCAATATTAAATAAATATACGACTACAGTAATCCATACAAAATATTACTGTAACCGTAACTAGCTCGAAAGTCAGTAACATACTTTCTGATTGCGGCAACTCCAACTCCTTGTCTAGTCTCACGTATTCCGACTTCCGAAGCGGGCCGTCAAAAGAATCTAACCTTCGTTTAAAGCGCTCATCGAGGAAACTGGCCGTTTGCACCAACTGGAAAGAAATTTGTCATGAACGCTTACAATAAAACCAAGTCCTTGTTCTTGCACCAAGTTATTACACACTAAAGAAACTCGGTGAATTTGATTTTATAGTCGGAAACAGAGAACGAAATGCATGCACTTTTTGTGCAAACAACAAAAACCAATTGTACAAGTTGCCAAACAGGCAAGTTGCTACAATAAAGTGCCTTAGTCCTTAGTGCTGCGACCAACGCAATAGAAAATGGAATCGTGAAAAATATTAATCGATCGATGGATAATCTCTGCTCACCACATCATTCCCTTCAATTGTATGAATTCGTGTCTCCGGCAAAGAAAGAGCAAGAAACCGTGAGAGATGTCCGAGTCCAGCACCCACATCCACAACACACGAAAACGACTCTAAAATGATTCAACCAATATGAAGGCGGGAAACAGTGGGCGGCGAAAACATGGCACCAAACATGGCGATCCGATGTGTTTTCCATTGATTTCTGAATTATGTTCAACATCTGTTGATTATGATGTACTGTTTACGAACTTTTGAACTAATCAATATTGCAATATTGTACTCTTAAAGCGAAATACCGGCCGGTTTTTGAAACGCATCATAGACAGCTGAATCCTTACGTATCTATGCAAAGTTGCTCGAATTGAGCTCGATTTTTAATTCTAATTTATGCTCATTTGCAGAAGCTGCATAAGAATGCTGCTGTACTCGATGTGTTTCAAAAACCGGCCGGAATTTCGCTTGTAACTAACATATGCTAGCTATATAAGCCTCGCATGCCGCTAACAATAACCTAACGATGCTTCAAGAATATATGTACAATGTACATTCAAATCATACAAGCATAACTAGTACGTTTCTGTTTGGCAATCCGCACTAGATGACAAATTCTGACAAGTTCGTGTAGTTTCTTTCGTTTCACTTTCCGATTTAGTTCGCCGTCCTCCCACAACGGAACGAATGATTCGGGAACGCTCTAAAGAGTACGGTACTAAATTGTAAAGCGAAATGCTAGCCTCTTTGGAAAATTTTCATATTATAAGCAAATCCTATGTATCCTATGCTAATTTTGTACGATTGCCGATAATTTTGTACGAATTTTGTACGATAATTTTGTACGAAGTTTCTTCATAATTTTCTGTCTTATTGTTAGTAGCAATTCGCACCGCCAACACCACTTATGTTATAAAACTTGTTAGCACAAACATATCTTTCTATAATGTAATTCCAAGACTACTTTTTCCTTTACATGAAAAAAGTCTCTCTTATTTGATAAACGGTTCAACGCTATATTATGACATTAACTACCAATCAATCGATAATTCCTAATTCCGCATCATTGTTAGTACGCACACAATGTAAAGTGGAAAATATGCTCCTCCAATAAAATATTATAAAATCCAATTCAAACCTTTACATCAACTCCCAGAATGCCGGCAATTTCTTGAGGCTTTTCCACCGGAGCGCGCGCTTCGGTCAGAGACGACGAAATAGTGCGTAGACATATGAGACCCAGAGGGAGAACACAGTTCAACGAGGTAGAAGGGTCACATAAACGGTAAACCGTCGACTCCTAAACGAAAATGTAAGGGAAACTTATACTACTGTATTAAATTCGAGTGGTTCGCCACACTGATTCCATAGGAAACGGAAAACACCAAAAAAACACGGAACATGCGCCAAAAAACACGGATCATGATCATCGAAAAACCCGAGCATGATCCGTGCTTTTTTCGTGCGTGATCGGTGTTTTTTTGGTGTGTTTTGGCCAAAACACGTGTTTTTTTTCGTGTTTCCGTTTTCCTGTGTATGGTATGACACTTCCCTCTATAGAAAGTGAAAGTGCTCATGACGGCCACGGGGAAGAAAGTGCTTATAAATCCTCCCACTCATGCTAAATTCCATGTTCAGTGAACTTATAGTTGGGAACAACTTTCTTCTAAACTGCGCGGCACAGTATGTTAATCTGCTACATTATATTTTTAACGTCGTGAACTATCGGAGCTACATTAAATACGTTACTACTGCTAAATTAATGACCCATTCAGCTCAATAACCGAAAACTTACTTCCAAATTGCCTAAAAACTCCTGCCAGCACTTCGGTAGCTTCAAAAACGGCTTATCGATTAAAAAGTCGATCATATATTGATCGATCAGGGATCGCACAAATGTATTTTGCATACATTCTGCTAACATTCCTAGAAATGACTATAAACAGTCTATATACTATTACGATTTGCGACCGAAATTAAATTAATCAAAAAATGAACTAAACGAAACACATAGCGGCGCTATGAACCAACAAAATGTAGGAAATTATACACAAATTGATTATGAACCCCACAAACGAAAGCAACAAACCGCGTGGCACTTGAAACCCAAATAACACGGGAAAAACATCTACACATGTACATTTTAAATACGTTTATAAAAATTCAACAAAAAAACATGGGCGATACATAAATAGAACTCAACAGACTCAACACACTAGCAATAAGTATACGTCCCGAAATGCTAAAGGGAAAATGTATAATCTTGGCAAGTAAACAAGTGGAATGCACAAAATAAATATGTCCCAAGAATTAAAATTTACTAAAAAGATTTACTGTACACCAAGGAGTTTCAAATACAAATCAATACCTACAATAATTACATAATTACATTTACATACAGACATGCAAGGGGCTCAATATTCGATAAATTAATACAAGGAGAAAATGATAAATTAATACCAACGACCCAAAGAAATGACCCAGGACAACGTGTCAACTGTCAATTTAAGGTAAGCCAGTAAAGTCATACAAATCTCATGTAACAACTGTCAGAACAACACAGTACACTCAACATAACGAAAGGTTATTATGGAACCGTAGATACGAAAACTTTTTGTCCCGGAAGCCTAAGCCTAAGCCTAAGCCTACGCCTAAGCCTTTGTTATCGACTTACTACCCAGACCCATAAACTTTCGAATCATGAAACTACGTAAACGTACACGATAAAGGAAAGGATGTCTTTCTGGACCTGTCTCACTCTATGTACTGTATGCAAATTGTGCCAGGCCAGGCGACTGATCGCTGAGGACAGAATTTGCATACAATACACGAAAAAGGTCACCCAACTACGGGTGTTACACCGCTCTAAACCCTCAAACTCTCCTTCTTGCTGTCGGGCAGCACATCCGCTGCTGCGCCAACGGACGGCGCAGCAAAAGTTGCTGCAGCTCCTTCTTTGCTTCTCCTACTCACTGATGATTCTCCTTCTGTGGACGCAAAGAACACCTTCGGTATATCCGCACCGTAGAAGATCTTATTGTTAGATGCAATCGCACGGATCCTTTGCAACTCCAAGTACTCACTGGAAAAGAGATAAATATATAGTTACACTACAAAAAGTGAGTTTTAATTTAACCTTAATTTTGAAAAATTAGCTGATTGGTTACTTTATATAGCCAACTGCCAACACTAAATCATTCGCGTGATTTCCAATTTTTAGTAATAGTAACATGTTTCACAAATACTTCATAAGTAGATCAAGATTGTTGAGTCACTAGTCATTGTCGACCATTACTCGATCATGTCCAAATATAAAAACAACCCATCTTTTAGATACACACATACATCGAAACAAAAACAGTACGGAAACGTAAAACTACAGTAATCTACTAGCAAAATATTAAAACAAAATAATTATGTTATCGTAAAAAATACCATATTATTATACAAAGAACTCACGATGTTAGCAACAATCTGTTTGCTTCGGCCTGTTTCTGCATAGTGTACAATTCCGCATCCGCACGGGCTTTCTGACGAGCGAGGTGACTGAACAAAAAAAAATAGAATCCTCAAGAAAGATTCTAGACAGTTATAAGATAGAAAAACGAAATTCCTACACTTCGCACACAAAACACCCAGTAAACACTTTTAGAGGTGTAGAACAGTAAGGGTACGTTACTTACACACCAACTACCTTTCCGATCGCACGGAGATCGATAAACTATATTCTAAAGTTATCCCATTCTCCAATCTTACCATTGCGGAAGCACAATCGGAAAAAGGTGCTCAATCGCTATCCCTGGCCAGGAAGTGAACTAAGCCAAAAACAAAAACCCAGAGCAGGCCGCACCGTGTATTTCAGGCACGGGACCCGCGCGGAGTTCCTGATCTCTTGCGAAGACGGGTCTAACCTTAACCTTCTTTATTGGTATTTTCCCTACCTCTGATCTTCCAATTCACTAATCCTCTTCGATGTCTCCTTCTCAGCAATTGTCTGCTTTTGCACAATTGCCGCCACTTGGGCTTGCTTCTCGGCTTCTGAAAACAGTGGCGGTATTGGTTACAGTAGAAAAACAGCTTCCCGATCCACCTCCCTATTCACGGCTCGCATTTACAGTGATGAATTTATATCTAGGATTGTTAATATGTATTTCTCCGTGAAAACGAAAATTTACTAATTAAATTGCAAACCAGCGATAATACCGGTCAGTTTTTAATACATCGAGTAGACCAGCATTCTTATGCGTATACAACTGAACATCAATTAGAATAGAAAATCGAGCTAAATTCGAGCAAATTAGCATAAGCATGAGAGAATTTAGTTGACCACGATGCGTTTCAAAAATCGGCCGGTATTTCGCTTCAAAACATTATAAAGACTACTCGAACTGAACTGGTAATAGCCTCTAAAGCGCTCTCCAGCTAATGATAAATACATAGGAAACAGAATAAAACCAACCAATAACCGCCTTCTTCCTCTCCGTTTCCGCTTCCTTTTCCACTACTTTCTGATGATGGGTGGCGACTAACAGCTTGGTCTTCTCGGCCTCCATCTGTAAACAATTATATAAATTAGACGTAACGTAAATAAAGTTAGGGGGAAAATATTCCAACGAAAACTCCGCGAGTTACACATTGTAAGACTGAAACCAAGTACAAACAATGAACTGCAATCAAGTTCACGCATTGTTCAATAATTCGCCACTCGCCACCCACCTATGACTTTTTCAATGTGGTTCCCATGTTGAATACTATTTTCATCACCAGAGGCCATAATCACCACTCAATACCCCATCGTTTTCTCTGCGTGAATGCTATTTTCTGTCACCAGGGAATAGTTCCCCAAGGGAATCTAGTTTTTCTGAGATCATTGATACTACCCTCATAAAAATATTTCACAAATCCACTACCTGTTCATAATTGTGTCTGACAGCTTCTGGAATCTTCGGCTTCGTCACACGGACAGCCTGTACGAATAGTCCCGGTGCCATGATGGTGAGGTCTTCTTGGAGAGCCTTTTTCAAGTTCTCATCGATTTGATCTACAAGTTATTACGGTACATTCTCAGAAATGTATGAGACACTAGTCGTGGATTGTTGTTGTTGCCGCTTAAACACACCTCAAAGTTCTTAAAGCGAAATACCGACCGGTTTTTAAAACGCATCGTGGACAACTGAATTCGTATGTACTTATGCTAATTTGCTCGAATTTAGCTCGCTTTTTTATTCCAATTTATGCTCAATTGCATAAACTTCATAAGAATGCGGATGTACTCGATGTGTTTCAAAAACCGGCCGCTATTTCGCTTTAAAAACTTTTGCACTAACCAGTGTATTTACGATACATTCTTATAAATGTATCAGCTTTTAGACATCATAGCAAACAAACGTGGAGTTAATTGCAAATTTATAATTTCTAAATAACATTTTCACATCCAACAAAGCAACGTGTTTCAGGAACAGAATATACATCAAAGTTTAAGCCCACCCTTAGTTTACAATAGCTGTTATACGTTAGGTTCAGCAAACAAAAGAGATACTCACCAAAAAGGTCAATGTACACTTCCTGCAGCGAGTGACTACTGCAGAATTGATTGACCTCGTGATGCACCTATAATGGACAATGATTTGGCAATTACCGGACTATCATAAGGATTCATTTAGTAAGTTGGGTAGATGCGCCCGCATGAGGCAACCCACCCCTCTATGTTTAACCCGGTGCTAGGGAGAAATAGGTGCGTGTAGCTCAACCGGTGAGTGCTTGCCGAGTAGACAAGTGACGCGGGTTCGAGTCCTCTCCACGCTTTTTTTTACAATAGACCAGTCTACCTGTCATGACGACTAGTCAATTATATCACATTGCTCAAACTCGTTAGGAATTAGGCTCTATTCACTTCTTTCACCTTTACGTTTCCAAATACTTATTACCAGGTGGGGTCTGTAAATTGACAACCGCCGACGTAAACCGCACTATAACAAAGCACCAACAACGTACTCTCAAAACTGAGCGCTTACATTAGAAGCGCAAATTCATAAACTCCGCGCCACCCCAATTCCAAGTTTCTTATAATTGGAAGGAATACTTGAACATCCAAATCAGTCCATCATAATTTCCAATCCCTCTTATTTGCAAATCATAATAATCACGCCTGCGTGCTCTTTTGACACACCGGGTGGGCAGGCACACAACCCCGATTCCAATATTTGCGTACGCTCCTCCGGCTGTCATTCATCCAAAAGAAGAACTGTGTCGATTAGGCGATCTGTTTACGCATTCGACGACGACAAAGCTTCATCCCATTTCAGCATATCATCCAGGTTATCAAAAGAACGAATTCCATTTTCACACCTCGTCATTTGATCATTTCGTTGTATCCTTTCAAAATAATGGGCAGTGTGGGTAATACCATAGTCTTATAGTCTTTATCCCTCGGACAGAAATTACTAATCATCTTAGCATAGCATAGGTAAAGGTAAAAATATATCACCTATTTATGGCTTTTCTATTTTGACGCTAATTTAGCATTTCTTAAGTATTGGGTTATGGATTATTCCGCGGTGTTCGTTTATATCCCTAAATTCGAGGTGCTGTAAGGGGGTCTTGTATCCAATAAGCCCAAATATTGTATGCCTTGAAACCTAATTAATTACTTAAAACTCCTATTCGTCTTAGAATGTTCCGAATGCTTATTCCTCCTCCCCAGACAACTACAACTACAACACTCAAGTCAGAAACAATGTTTTCCAGTTTCCCGCACACTTTACAAACACACAAACCGTCAGTGCTTAAAGATGTGCGTTTACCCGTTGAAACAATAAACAAAAGGTCGATCTGCAAACATTCAAACAATAAATTAATTACGGGGTCTAAAACTCCTGTTAGTGGTTCATGCACTTTCTTAATATCATGATCCAAAAACCTATAAGCTTTCCTGCACAAACTACAATTCACCTGCAAGGTGCTGCTTTATGCACGGACTGAAACGCACTATTTTCCACCTACACAAGCGTACTTTCCTCTCAATTTTGGGGTGATTTTACTCTTTTAAAAAAAGCAGTAATGTCATTAAGCTACAGCTTCTTTAAGAAGTAGTTAGCTGGGCTCTTTCGCTCACTTTGTGTAATTTCTTCCTTTAACCATAATTTATTTTACTTTTTTTTTTTTTTACTTTAGAGTTATGATTATGTATTATGTTGCTATGTACGCATGATATGCAGCGTATGAAAACATCTTATACAACTTCAGGATGTACTTTTAATCGGAAACAACGGCGCGCATTCATAAATATTCCATAAGAATGATAACAACGTGGATTTTCGTCGTTTTCCTCTCACAAATTTTACAATTCACAAGCGGATTCATGTTTAACAGGTAAGTGGCAGACAACATATACTTGTGAGTGAAAAATGTCACAAAAACTCAAAAATTGTCCAGAGTCACCAAAATAACAAGCCGGATTCTGCGGCACCAATAGTGTACATCGTCATTTACTCGCGCTTGTTCAATAATAAGTTAGAGTCCAACTGTCTAATTAGTATTTTCTAACCCAGGCACTCTTTTTCAAAAAAATTCACACCATTTAGGTACACGAACCAGAATCCTAGCAGAGCACAGCTAACATACAACGACTTCAAACCAATACCACATTTCGCGCCGGTAAGGCAACATGTACCAGCAATAGGAGTACCCGATCCGATATATCACAATGGAAGGTGGATAAGGCATACGGTAGGTAAGAGAAATGGTGTGGGGCCGGAAGGCGTAAATTCCGTGAATGTCACAGGGTAGTGAATGGCATAGATTAGATGCGTAGGTTACGCAAGCCGGAAATGGCATGCTGTAGGTAAGCGTATATGCAAATTGTAAACAAGCGAAGAATGCTATACGGTATGTAGGCGGAAAACACACGGTAGAAAACTACGCCTAGATAGATACACAGAATTTACAGAGTAGGCCGGGTAGTATAACCAGCACAGCGGTGACCAACGAACTACTCAACAATGTGTGTAGGGCATAGAGTCCATATCCAGAAACACCAAACACGTAACATCTCTACTAAACTCCAGGTCATCGTCAAGCGGAATTGCCCCCCGTTCTCCCCTTGCCAGCGTTGTCCGAATCCGATGCATAGGCCATGTCCAGTACCTCCTCCCCTACCGACACCCCCACCATATCCCCTACCGACTACCACACCGTCCCCAGTGCCGGCGTCAACCCCACAACCACCCTTGCCACACCCTGCGCCCCCACTACCGCAACCAATTTGCCGGTGCTGGAAGGCCTCCTGCACATGCTCGTTTAATCACCCACCAGTGAGGAGATATGCCCCAAGATCAACAAGCTGCAACCCACTAATACGTAAGTGTTTGTTTTAATTACATGTTTGCTTTTTGCATCTGCACTTTGCCGCGTTCACATGGAGATATTGGACATTAGAGATCATCCAAAGTTGGAATGGGCATACTATGTTTATGCGAAAAATTAGCATTCCAATAGTAAATGGAGTTTCTAACTAGGACTTGAGGTTTGGACTCACTCGTATCGATCGCTAAGCTAAGGGATACCTTTTTACATATCAGTTTTACACCACTTACTCATCAATATTCTTCAGAACAATGCCCCAGCTCATCTCCAGCCTACAGAGTGTTTTACTTTGGACGCCAGCGATATTGAACAACTTCAAGGATAAAACGAAACAAATAAGAAAAAGAACAATAAAAATGAGTGAATTACCAACCTTATTGAAGATCAACGGCTTGTCGTAATCCACTGTGTAGTTCTTCACAATATCGTACACTAAAGTAACTGTTAATAAGTACAGATTCTATCAGTAATCTAATCGGTGCCATTAACTTCATTAATACCGAAATATAACTAGTCCCTACCAAACTCCAATACCAATTACGTAAATGCATACAGTAATTGGCCAATAGCATGCCGCACGCATAGCAATGTAACTTCCTACTGTAACTACCATCAAAATGCTGTGCTTTGTTTTTGTGAAGCTGTGAAGTTTCCAAAGGTTAGGTTACTATCATAACTCACTGTCCATGCAAAGAAAAAAACGTTTCCATCTACACTACCTCAAAAATAACTCACCACTATTCGCAGACAATATATTGACCACTTCGATTCGATCAAAATAGATCATGACTCCTCCAGACGTGCCACACGGCACGTTTTTCGCTTCGTCAGTTTGCAGGGTAACCTAAAAACAAAGCCCCTAGATCAGCCCGAAGACAGCTCTCAGGCCTTAACTTAAAGCGAAATACCGGCCCGTTTTTGAAACACATAGAGTAGACCAGCACTCTTATGCAGCTTATGGAAATGGGCATAAATTGAATTGAAAAAAAGAATAAAAAAGCGAGCAAAATTCGAGAAACTTCGCATAAATACGTAAGAATCCGATTGTCCATGATGCGTTCCAAAAACCGGCCGGTATTTCGCTTTAATCGATTCACAATGAGCAACGCTTACCTGCACGGATCGAAAACTTGTCACCATCGGGAACATCAAATGGTAGCCGGGATGACTGACTTTCGACAACAATGCACCACCCTAAACGTACATGTTATGGGACACTTTGCGAACTTAAAGTATGCGGCGTCCATAGTGGGTCTCTATGAGATGAGAATCCATATTGTATATGATTACTTGTACTGTGTCATTTAACTACTGCAGTGATGTTTGCGTAAGTCAACCCCAACTTAGTCAGTGATAATCGAGGCTCACGTCCTAGTCATTCGAATCTCAGGGTATAACACTACACCTCCACTTCAACGTAACAAAGTACAAATTGGTAAACTCGCTCTCCAGTTCGGTCTAATAGGAAAAAATACCATTAATTATAAATCCGAACCATCGTTAAACACAAAAAATCAAATTCTTACCCTATAGTAAACTCCGACATGACCTTCTTCAATGTGATGCAGTGAGAACATCATCATTATCGAGACGAACCCGATAACGGCCGCGCCTGCCGCTCCCGTTATCATGTTGACTGATTTGTTACTCTAAATCAATTATTAAAAAAGAGCTCAGTGATCAAGAAAATACAGTAGTACTACTTTATGCGAACAGTGACACTTTTCTTATCACAGTAATAATAGAATTATACAACTGATCATTTCCTAAAAATAAACCTGGTTTTGCTAATTCTAAACGAATAATAAGAGTAGACCACATAATTTCGCTCTCCCTTCTATTAAAGTATGCTATAGCCAGCTCCGTGGCTCCAGTACATGTTTACTCCACGCAGTGATCCGGGTACCGTATACTATACCGTACTCAGCTACACCAAATAACTTACTTACAGGGCAGGCAGCCTAAAAGTTTTGTGCATTTACGTATCAACATACCTTCGTCCAAGATGTATTCCTTTATCCAAAGACTTCGAGCACCAACAACCCGTAGAGCAACAAACAGCAACCGCGTTCACTTTTCGTAAAAATGTACCTGAAAAGTTTATTTTGAGAAAAGCACATACACATAAAGCAAGTTGAATTTGAAAAAATGGAATAAAAATCACGAATGACAAGTCACAACAAGTAACGTACAACAAGGAATTTACGAAATGGAAAAGTTTGGCAAAATCGCAAAATATAAGTGAAAAAATCTAATGCGATCGATAGCAAAGCCACAGGTAACCAATATGAAAGTACGTCGAAAGGTAAAGAAAACTGCGTTAAGTTAATAAAGCCCAAAAGCAAAAGCGAGAATGTATGTCAAATGTAAATTTAATCAAAGCTCAATTGCTCGAGTTTTCCATTCCCCGCAAATATATTAGATTGCTTTCGTTTTTTTCTAACTGGCATTTTATACTTTCTTTCAATAATCCTCAAACCCCAAAACAAGACTGGTGTAACAAAATGATGATCAAGCTCATAAAGGGAAACATTTCCCAACTAGAAACTACTGGACACATACCTGCGGAAAACATCACCGTATGACTCATGATTAACTTACACCATGAAAACCAGAACTGTAATTAGAACAACTAAAAACTAAAAGTGATACGGATACAGAGGCACATATAATACAGTAAATGAACCTAACAAATATATATAGCAAACTACGACAAAGAGATTATAATGTAAGTGTGAGATCTAACAAAAAAGAACAAGGAACATGGAAATTTCCATAACATACAAAAAAGTGGCGCAATATATGAGTGTGAAAATACTGTAAATGGTGATACATGAAAACAGTATTTTGTAACATTTTGAGAAATGAAATGCAAAGGTGCCTTTCAAATTATCGCGATTATTTTACCTAAATGCATAATAAAACTGTTTTGTTAACATAAATCTACCAATTCATAACTATGAATCTAACCAGAAAAAGAAATTCGATATTCAATATTTGAAAACGTTCAGCACCATAAAATGATACACTTTTAGGTTTTAGGGCAATTGGGCAAAATACGTGATGAAACAAGATTCCTTCCATTAGTAGAGATAAGCACTCACAACCAGGCCACACATTCACACAATCAGTGCAATCTATACACGAATAAACAAAAAAGCAAATGCGTTGCAAAAGTACGCAAGCGTTTCAAGCACCTGGCAAAAAATCCGATTTGTAACTTCCAAAAAAATCCCTTGCTAAACTTTTCGAACTCATTATTTCACTCAGCACATAGCATTAGCACACGAGCTTCCACGACAGGATTTAAAATTTGCGCAATGAAAATCACTAGACATATAGAACCGGACTCAAGAATCAAAATCGAATTTTTAAAAAAGCCACTAACTACCATTTCACGTAGAACCATTTGCCAAGGGCGTACTCATAACCTCGCCAACAATAGACAACTCTTCTTTTGTTCGTTCTTTCGCCCATTCCGTTCGAAACTCATCCGCGGCCCGTAATTGAAGCGCAGATTCAATATGATGAAGCTGAAAGATGGTATACGGGCTGAAGCCTAGGTAAAATAACTGGCTCTGTAAAAAACGAAACCAGCAATGTAAATTTGTAACCACCGTTCAAAACAGCTTCGCAACGTTATAAGATCAGACCTATAAGCGATGGTAGAAACTGTGCGTGTACATTTTTGTGTGCGTAATAAATATTATTATAAATATTAATCCACGAAAATGACAAAGGTTGGAGTAAATTACGGTAAAAACAAAGAAATAACCGATTGTAACCGGGCGTCACGTGTCTATAAGTCAATGGCTCGATGAATTTACAAACAATTGCACGACATTTCAAGAATTCAAATTAAAGCAAACAAAATGCCCACCTTAACTTTCGGAAATTGAATAACTGGGCTAATAAATCCATCGAGATCCGTTTTCGTTGGAAGGGCAGCAAGAAGAAGTGTTTCCATGTAAGCAATCAACCCGTCACGTATCCTAGAAACTGCATCGACGTCAAACTCCTCAAGGCCATGTTGAGCAGCTCGAAGGGATAGACGTGCCGTTAGGTCACCTAAAATAAAACCGTTTACAGTATCCATGGGTCTAATACGACGATGCTCTTGTCCAGTTGTTCAGCTATATGACTCATTCTTGTATCTCCATCTCCATCACAGTGCTTCACGATAGTGAAACTGCTCTCCAATAAACATGTGATTGGTAAAAACAAGTAACCGGCTCCGTCGTTAACACCTAACACCTAACTTGTATGAATAAAGCACTCACCCAATGATGGTAAAGTAGCCTCGGGAGCAACTTTCGCCGGTGGTTTCTTCTTATCCGGATGAATTTTGATACCTCTTCGCACCAATCGTTTTTGTGACAAATTGGTCTCCGCCAATTCACACAACAGGCCACGGAGCTAAAGAACTTACGATGAAACTGACCGTTATACAACGGAAGTTTCGTATCGGCTCATAGTAAGCCTAAGCCTAAGCCTAAGCCTAAGCTAAAGAACTTACGATGAAATTGACTATTTCGTAAGCTTGCAAACAACGAGGACGATAACGACGTCCAACAACACCAAGCCCGAGAAAAATTACAATATCCAGGACTTGAATCATTCAAGGATTTCACCAATATCGTTTCAACAGATCGAGCAAGAAGCGAAAGTAGAATGATTAACTAAAATAGCGTAAAGCTACAGCTTTTCATCCTAACTGATGAATTCACCAAACAAAACTAAATAGTCACAAACCTGAGAATGCAAATCGAGTAACTCAATCGGAAGCAGTTCCTCTGCGCGTAATACAAAATCCCTAAAAACAAAAAACGGTACAGTTTTAGTATTTAAAACATTGCCAGGCTAAAACACCACATGTTTCAAAGTTCCTTCAAATGACTGACCGCAAAGGGTTCACAATGACGTACTGTCTATCGTTATCACATACCTTAAAGTCACTGTGCCTCGAAAAAATCCATTAACGAGCTTCATGTAGTCCTCGTATACACTAGCCGGTAACTTCGCCTTGAGGCTGGAAACTAGACATACGACCTGAAAACAAAGATTATCAACTCTGTTCTAACACAAATTGAGTCCATTGCACATGCGTACCTAACCGTTACAGCTACAGTACCTTAACACCTGCGAACCTCGAAAAATTACAGTTAACCATACCAAAGTTCGCGCATAAAAGAAGTATGGCATAGTAAATAATGTACAACAACCAAGATCCAAAATCGGAAACCATCCCCAAACCAGTTAGAAATTAACTAGCCCTACAATGATAAACCGGTACCGAAATTCAACCTTGGGGTGTAAATCGTAAGCCATTCTCTGTCTTTTCAGCCGCTCTTCCATCTCTCTGAAACGGGAAATCAAACATGACTTCTACTACGTTAAAAATAAATAATAACTTCTTTTCATTAAAGCAAACAAACAGATATTAGAACAATGAACGGATAAATATGAACTGAGTCGTTATCTTGTCGACACGTTAGATACGGTACCGCACTGTCAACACTACAATATACCGTATTTATACAGTAACAGACCAACAACTCCACTTCCATAATTCCATTTCTACGCATGTACAAACACAGAAGATCACATAAGATACTCCATAAGCCAGAAACTTCAAGGAAGTCATGTAGAACGCATTATACGCAAATATTTTACTGTATAACAATAAGATTCATTTTCTTGAAAATAAAGTAAAACGAAGAAAGAGGCAACGTGTCGCCTTACACCACACATAAGTATTAAGCCCAATTCGAGAAAAAAATATGTGAAAATAAACGCGTGAAGCCCAAAAAGGCAAAAAAATACAACCTCAAAAACTAAGGGAAAAGACTAGAATGGCACGTGTCGCATAAAAGTATGGCGCAATATAAAAAGACCAAAGATTCAAAAGACGTAACACACCAGAGCAAAAGCAAAATGCATAACTGAACATTAATAGTACAGTGACATAAACATATAATGTATGTAATGTCACATATAATGTGACTTATACTCACAAGGACAAAACTATAAACATATTATATACTAATTATTAATAACAATACAATGTCAAAGAGTAACAAGCATATCACCGCCGTGGGAAAGTAATTTTCGGTTGCTAGGCATTCAATACACGTCTACATGCACTGAGAAGGAACTCTACTTCCCAATTCCTTACAAACAATCAGCAGCATAATTAACCAAATACGAATCCAAAGAGCACCGCCCATTAATAGCTACAAAGGAACCAAAATCCAACTAATTTTCTACATTTACCATAGGTTCCTTTTCCTTCATGTCTATTAATTACTACATTATAAAGTTGACAAAACGATACAGTTCTTAACTAATCAACTTAAAAAATCCCAATCACAATTGGATTATTCTACTACTACTTTTACCGTTCCTTCTTATTCTCCACTTCCTTAACCTCCTCCATTTGCATTTCTAATTGGAAGGTGTACGTTACCGTCACCATTACAGCTACCGTAAGAAACAAAGGCGTAAGAGATGGGAGTCCAGTCGGGCCCAGAAGAAGCGAGAGAGGGGCACCAGCAGCCACTGAACCACCTGAAATTATAGTAATTAAATAATTTTAAAGGGTTCGCGAAAGTAAATTGGTTATGCTCAGCCAACATTTCCATCTATCCTATATGCGCCAGCGACAAAGATTCGACCAAGGCAAGAATAAAAAACTTCGAACTGCCGGCTAGAAAAGGAAACTACGAAACATTTCACTTTATGGCACATAAAGGAAAAAATCATAACCCGAGTACCACCATCCCCGGAGGGCGACCCAGGCGCTATACCACCACTTCGCTTTTGCCTGAGACATAGAGGAAAGGTGAATATTTTTTTGAGACAAACATTTTCATTTACAGTTCATGTTCAGAAATAAATAATGACTTACAATTGGATAGCAGAGCCAATACAGCACTGGCAGCACCCTGCATATGAACTGGAGCTATACGGGCATTCGACAATCCGAAGACGTTAATCGCTCCCTATAAAACTAACGCTACCCAGAATACAACATACTTACGTCGAACTTACGCCACGGTTGGAATACAACAAACTTAAGCCATGGTTCAAATTTATAGATACGTTACAGGTTCTGCTAAAAGCTAAATAAAAACAGAAAGGGACATCACTTACCAAATAGGCGGCCCCACAGAAAAAGCCAAACAAGCCGGGTAGTTGCTGAAATTGATTCATGCAAAAACTAAAATATTTAAGAAATAAGACGAAGCGCTTTCGCCGAAAAAACCGTGAAAAGTCAAATACAGTTTTCTACGTACAGTTACAAGATACTCATATACAAAACAAAAAGATACATAAATTACAATAGTATACAGACAGTACAGTCCACATCATCAAACACCAATAAAATTATAAAATATAAAACTAGAGGTTACGTCATAAACAAAACAAGATTACCTCAATAAAATTGCAAGCCGCAGCCAGAATCAGCATTAAACAAACGGTTGATCCATATGTAGCACGTCGGGTAGCGGTCTACAACACAAACTACATTTTTTTATGAAAAGTTATAAAAATAGTGAGAAAAAAAACGCAGACCCTCGGCGAAGAACCAAAAAGGGCTAGCCAATAAATGTTTCAGGTAGTGTACGTGTACTCAACATCTTACTAGATGAGATTACTTAATGGACTTAATGCGAAACTAGCCATCAAAATACGGAAGTTAGGAAAACGTGCCCCTACTTCCGTATTTTGTATTGCGCGTAATCTTGCACAAGGTCAATATACGTCCATCAATGACATATAAAATGTAGTCACAAATAAATAAATAAACATTAAACCCACCGGAATACCCGATTTCGAGGCCATTGAATCCATAATACTTCCCGACACTAGCGTACCAATCAAACTGAAAATAGCAACCTCTCACTAGATTAATGTTTGTCAAGACATAACTGACATGACGTCACTTTCCAGCTTAGCTCCGTTGAAAACTGAAAAAAAACTACGACACTGCTAAAAGACAGTAAAAGCAAACAAACAAGTATAACGCTAACGAAACAAATAACAAGCGACAAAGACATTCTGACAAAGATAGTAAAATTATACATACAATAATGGTGCTATTCTAGGACGAAATTACATTGAATTAGAGAAAGAAAAATAATGGTGCTATTCTGGGACTAACTCATGTTTAAAATGAATTATGAAAAAGAAAAGCCTACCCTCCCACTTCGAGAAAGAAGAGAAATGATCCTGCATCGAATCCCTTGGCAGAAAGCTGTTGCGGAATCCAAGTTTCACAAATCGTCCGCACCTAAACGAAAAAGAATAGCATAACACGGAAATAATTTAAAACGAAATACCGGTCGGTTGTTGAAACTCATCGTTGACAATTGAGTTATTTATGCTAATATGCTAGATTTTTTATTCTAATTTATGATCATTTGCATAAGCTGCATAAGAATTCTGTTGTATCCGATACGTTTGAAAAACCGGCCGGTATTTCGCCTTAAGAGCTAAAATTACATGCACGCAGTCAAACTGTCAAACAATAGTTTCTCCCAACCTTCCTTCAAACCAAGAAAGCATTATCATCATCAAGTCCCTATTCAATTCAGCTAGGCATGTGGCATCTGGCATCCAGTCATCCTCAACGCGTGAATGAATAAATAAACCAAAAACCTACAGCAATCGGTACGGCGTATAAGAGTCCGCTGTGCCAGACAGGCATCGACGACAAAACCTAAATGAAATAAAAATGAACCAAAATGGTAGATAATCCAAGTGAAGGAAGCCCAGAGTCATAGTAATAGAGATACCATGCACAATAAATTCCATAATACCGCACCACAAAATCAAGAAACACTAATGAGACTACTGGAATGGGAACGTCATACGCTATTTAATTCATATTTTACATAAAAAAAGACTATACGACTAGACGGTGGAACCGCCACGTAATACAATACGACTAGACGGTGGAACCGCCACGTACTACATACTGTATCCCGCTATCCTGACGAAAGGACCTAAACAAAGAAAAAAAACAAAGACAAAGCCAAAATATACAACTCACAATTTGCATGGAAGAAGACCCTTCACTCCTCTTCACCTCCACATTCACATGTTCCGGCGCCACACTTTCATCCCACAAAATATACAAAGACACAGCAGACTCCAACAGACAAAATCCACCTAAATTAAATGAAAAAAGATACACACCAAGTATCAGAAATTAAATAAAGGAAAGAAAACCTGTCACATAACATTACCCTTTAAAGCGAAGTACCGGCCGGTTTTTGAAACACATCGAGTAGATCAGCATTCTTATGCAGCGTACGCAAATTAACATAAATTAGAATAGAAAATCGAGTAAATTTAGTTGTCCACGATGCGTTTCAAAAACCGGCCGGTATTTCGCTTTAAGAAGAATTTGGAAAACACAAAGAACGACCATGCCCATGCTATTTACATACCTGCCACCAGAACAGCGCTTCTCCAGTAGTAATACGCCGTGTAGGGGAGTAGCATTCCAGAAATTGTATTCGATACTCCAAACAACGAATACAAGGATCCGAACAACGGGGCTGGGCTCCACTAAAACATAAAATACATTGAGATGTAGACGTAGTGAAAAGCAAATCCCTCCAATTCCCATAATTCCATACAAAGAAATTTATATTAAGTAATCAGACGTGATTCGTGATATTAGTTTAATTCCTTGTGAGGTGAGACAGAGAAAACGCATACTAGCTTATTTTGACTAAACACACCACGTGTCTACTTCTTCTGCATTTTATTTACTTCGGACGTTCCCCAACTTTATTCATTTCCCCCTTACAAGGAAGACACCATTTCAATGGAAAATACAACTCCAGCTCGTATCTGCACCTCTACACAATACGAATCAATGACAATTTTTAAAATATAGAAAAACCCAACCTTTCTAATAAGCGTAACACTTGGCGTCCATCCTGCTCCCTGACCAAGTCCATTTAGCACTACAGTAGCCAGGAGCGCAGAATACGAATCAACCGCAGAAAGAGCAATAGTGGCAATTCCAACACCACAAAGTCCAATGAGCATCAATTATAATACGGCTTATTATATTCAGTACTAAAACTGCTAGACTATGCCTACAATACTACATAAAATTAAACAATGCAGAGAACACAGTATACAGTACTGTAACCTGTGCTACCCAAGGAATACCGCATGGCTTCACATGGTCTCAAATATCACCCTTCAGCTTATATTTCAGGTCAGGACTATTCACTTCACATCTTCACAACCACTAATCACCAAATCTACAAAAACTATAAACTATAAAGTAAACCTCTCAAAACCCACACGCACTGCAGATATCCTGTCACACAAAAACGCGAACGTCGTCTTTGAAATTGTAAAGCAGAATGCCTGTGTTGACACGAGAACTCCTGAAAATCAATACATTATTCGATCAAACATCCAATCCTCTGACGAACTAATGTCTCAAAATTCAGTGATCTAGTATATTATAAATAAAAGGACAATACTATGCATCTTACCTGAAAGTGAAGAAGCAATGTATCATATCATAGCATCCACAGGGCTGTGCTACATACAGCACAGCTCAAACAAAAAACTACAGTAACCATATATCACTCTTTATTATTCCTATCTATAAATCTCTATTTTAATATGCATTCGACAATCGGGCAAGTGGAATACAAGCTTTCTAGTTAGTGTGTAAGTTAACCTGGCGTTAATAAACTACCAATCGCTAAGGCAGCGCAGAAGATAAAGGCAGGACTAGGGGTACGGTAACAGGCATTCATGCAAATATCCCGCAAAGACTGCTATCCCTAGCAAACCCACCAACTAGTCCTCCCTCTACCCTCTACATACAAAAATCACTCATTGTCTAAAACACGGGATATGAACTCAAGACAGTCCCTATAAGTAACAATTGACTGTTTTGCCAGCAATGAAGGAAATGTGAAAGACGGAAACGAAAACCAAATAATGACTAAAAATTTTGAGCACTTCGCCAACTAAAAATCTGGAACCGTAGGCAAAGAATGAATGCGGGCGATAAACAGAAGAGGCACATACAAAAGGCATAGGCAACTTCATTCAGGGTTCAGAGTCGTACGTTGGCCAGCAGCCGTACCATGTACCACTTAGAATTTAAGTCGCATACAGATGAAAAAATCCAGCCATAGCTACCAACCCTGAATTTAACCTATAGGCAAGAAAACGGCAATCACACCGGCAGAATTATGCAGTGGTAAAAAAAAGATTCTGCGAGCGAAAGGACGCAACTCGGGGCCAGAATCTAGTGCACACGACACGATGGTGCTAACCTAAGATACACCAAAAAGGGACCTAGACATTATAAACTCACACATACAACGATTCACAGGGTTCCAAAGGACAAGGACTAGAACATAGAACTGAGAGAGAAAATGGCATGGAGCAAAATTTAATCTCGTAAAAGGGTAAAATAGGGGCCAAGGGTTCTCATAAGATAGAACACAGAATTCAAGATTCAAGGATTCTTCAAAAAGAGGAAACTAATCCGCCCCCGCATAATGCTTCTTCCTGGATCGAATGATATCACAGAACAGTTCGTAAAACAGGAAAGCGAATCCAGAATTGGCTGCCGCTTTGATTTGCGAAGGCCACAGACCCTGCAGCAGTAATAAATGAGCTTTCGAAAAAAAAAACACATTTGAACTTAACGCGAAATACCGGTCGGTTTTTGAAATGCATCGCGGGCAACTTCATTCTTACGTATTTATGCTAATTTGCTCGATTTTTTATTCTAATTCATGTTCATTTGCATATGATGCATAAGAATGCTCATGTACTTGCTGCGTTTCAAAAACCGGCCGGCATTTCGCTTTACTACGACTCGACGCCGAAAGCGAAACACCGGCACCGGTGCGCGGCGTCAGAGTATAGTTTAAATCTAAAATTACTAACGTAAAAAAATCGCACCTTGAAAAGCCCATATATCGATTCATGCTTAACAACATGCGCAATCGTCCGCACCATTCCAATATTGTAGTTTGAGGTTCTTCCAAAACCTTCACGTTGGAATCCGTTCATCTAAAACAGAGAATAATAGCTTATAGCGAAATATTGGCTCGTTTCTCGCATTCTTATGCAGCTTATGCAAATGAACGTAAATTAGAATAAAAAATCGAGCTAAATTCGAGTAAAATACGTAAGAATCCACGATGAGTTTCAAAAACCGGCCGCTATTTCGCTTTAAGAGCCCGTCAAACTAAATGGCCATGATATTCTAATCTAATTCCTACATAATATCAAAAAAAAAAACGAGCTGATCTTCGTTGGGTTCAGTTATGGGTGCCAGAATAAATCCCAGCAAGTACCTGGGTACAGATGAAGCAACCAAACAAAATGTTTCAAGGCTCAAGGACAACATATACTATTTCAAAGGGGAAAAACAATGGTCGTTGGTCGTTGCGCACCGCATTACATAGTGTTACAAACATCAATAAATATTACTTGCCTGCAAGCGAACCTCGAACAATACGCAGTGGAAAAAATATAACAATCGAACAAAGGTATAACGTAGCAGTAGCAGGAGGACCACACATCACATCGTTATAAACACGCTTACCTGCAATCGATGTCGAACCATGTCCAGTGGATAAAGTAGGGTCTTAGCGACGGTGCCCGCAGCAGCACCACAAAGCAGTGCTCCGCCTAAAAAGAAATGTGTAAACACAAAGAATACCCAACCTATATTATGCCTATGCCATACACGGTATGCGCCCTTCTACGATTACTGGCAATTCACCACGACGATGCGAGGAAAAATCGTAAGAAATTATCCACAAGTCCACAATAGACTGAAACACCCAATTCTATGTCCCCTCATATCTGGCAACAGTTTACAGGGTAAGTGTGCTAGTGGGTTACTGGTTACATCAATACGTAAGTATCAAGTATTTCACACACCATTAACATATAACATAACACGTGAATACTACACACATAACGACAAACACACAAAGCAGAATAATCAATAAACCAGGAGGCAAAGACTACCAACCAACGCGACCACTTCCAATTCTATACACAAGGGGTCCGAGGCCATCTTGAGGTTGCGAAAGCGGTTCATCTTTCGAAAAATCGATATCACAATCCCATTCGTCCACACGGTTCATTAGAATGTCCATGCGGCGCAAGAAAATCTCTGCACAACAACAATAGGATAGGTAGGGAAACAAAGGGTTAGCTCACCATGTTAGCAATGGTACACACACATAATACACAAACAGTGTAGGCTGAGACAAGGGATTAAAGGTATCACAACCGGTTTTTAGACATATCATAGACACATGCATTCATATACAACAAAGGCACATGAACGGACCAAAAGTGGACCAGAATAGACCAAAATTAGCGTACAGTACATGGGGCAAAGGTTGATTTTGATTAACACATGGTTAAAAAGCGGCTATTCAACGACAGTAAATAAAATCACTCTAGTGTTCAAGCAGAAAGCAAATCGTCAAAACGCAAAGGTAAACAAGCAGCAATTAGTTATTAGAACACAACAACAACATGCGTGGGAGAAATCAAACACATAGAAAAAGACATAAAAAGTACCCACTTGATTCGTGTTCTCGTATAAAGCGAGTCCACCATTTCATAAACAAATTGTAGAGCATAAACTGAAGTCCGGTATATGGGGCGATTTGCACAATTGAAGGCACCCATCTAAAACAACGGATCATCGGAAATTGAACATTGAACAAGAATTTGAAACAAGGTATTAATAAAAAATACTTGAATGAGTAAGATCACTAAAGATGTTCGATCTGTACATGATAAACATTTCGTTTACCACAAAAAAACCGTCAACTGACGTACTAATATGTCTTTCATCAAAAAGGCTTACGAAATACTGGCCAAGAAACTATACGACTTTGCAGGGAGCTGTTTTCTGGTTTTATATGTCAAACTATAGATTTTCATGTTGATTACTAAAAAAAGAATAGCCTGTAGATTCTCGGGAATAAAAAACGTTTCTGCGAATCTGGTGAGTAAGTAGGCTGTAAATCATAAAAACAGTGCATGACTAAAATCCCACCAAGAGACGGCCGAACTGTAAGACTTCTAGAAATCATTAAAGGGCAAACAAATTAACAAAAATAAATACCCTCTGAAATATCCTGGCACTCCCTCTCGTCTCCATATACTCGCAACAGCGTGCGTCATTCCGCGATAGACTTTCTAAATAAAATAATACTCGTTGAAATGTATCAGCTCCTGCTCCGCATAACTCGACCTATTTTACACCGAAAGACGAGCATACATCAGCGATCGGCCGTATTCACATTCACAAACACGCAGGGAGCCCTCCCTGGCCTCCACAAGGAGCTAAAGAGTGTGTAGAGAGTTCGAGAGCAGAAGATATTCAGAGCGCTCGTGAGCCTAGGGAGGGGGAGGGTTCCCTGTGTGTTGGTGAATACGGCCTCAGGGAGTAAAATCATTCACGCACCATACCATACTAATAACATCGAATAAGTGACTCCCACTCTCTTGTTCATTATAAAACTCCACAGTGAAACATATCAATAATACATTCACCAAAACAACCGGCTACCGAGCTAACATGGTCAGGATGCTTACCAAAGGCGGCGTCGGCTCTACTTACGGCCTAATGCGACGTATTCCTTACGCACTATATTTACTTTACGTTCGGAACAATTTCGTCTATCTAACACAAACACCATACCGGTGTAAACCAGTGAACCCATAATAACCTACACCCGTCAAGAGTAAACAATGAATGTACGAGTAAAATGGTTCTAAGTGGAACCCCCATGGCCCACTAGTTTACACCAAAATACACAACACATAGATGGATACCCAATCCACTGGTTTTTGCTTCGTCAGCTGAAGTAAACAAAAAAAAATGAATGAGAGATGAACTACTGGCAAAAGCAGACTTTCCCCTCCCGAGTTGGCTACATGTTAATCAAATTCCGAGTTGTCTAACCAGGAAACCTAATAAATCAAGACATCCAAGGTTTGGGCCAAAAACAGAATTTAAAGCGAAATACCGGCCGGTTTTTGAAACACACCGAGTACACCATCATTCTGATGCGCCTTATGCATATGACCATAAATTAGAATATAAAAAAATCGAGCTAAATTTGAGCAAATTATCGTAAATACGTAGGAATTCAGCTGTCCACGATGCGTTTCAAAAACCGGCCGGTATTTCGCTTTTTTAAGGCGCACGCCTTATATTCATCGGCGGTAAGGATAATAACCCCTTCCCCTTGTAACCCAAAAAATCCGAAACTCAAAGTAAAAGACTAGTGAAAATGAAAAACGCACCCGTCCATGTCCCTGTGCAACCAGTCTTGTTCGTATAACATCCAACGGCATCGCAGCGGTCATAGCGGCACAACCGGCGAGACCACCGCACACAAAATCCGCCGCGCCTTGCCATCTGGCTGTGGGTTGTAACCGCACGGACGCCTGAACAATCAACAATCGCACCTAACTCTTAACAACTACTCACTACTCAGTGTGCACATGTTACTCAACTGATTTTGATTTCTAACTAATATGCGTCCAAATGTGGCTGTATTCAAAACAGGACCGAGTCCACAAACAACTAACCCCACGACACCATCCTCACCAATGGAAACAACTCTTGCACATTTTATCTTGTGGAAACCCTCACAGTTAAGCAAACTCTCCGTCCTTTTCCTAATTTTCGGTAACACTATACGATAGCTTGGCACGAAGTTAAGGGGAATAAATAATCTCACAAAGACTAAAGACAGAATAAATGGAAAAATAATAGTCTCACCTGTCTCGTGAACCACTCAAACGATGAAAACTGTACAAGTCCGTACATGGCGGAGAGGCCCTGGGCGGGGACATGGCCTTTCCAAAAAGCAGACACACCTTCCTCTTTAACAATCACACTGATAGACTGGATGACACCCTGAAACGTGGACAATAATCAAAGAGGAAAAGTTTATTTAAAATAAAAATACCACAAGGAAAATGGAAACCAATGGGTCCATTCTCAGAAACACTCATAATTCATTACAACTTTGATGTAATAAATAAACAAGAAGCTACAAAGCGCGCGTAGTAATAAATAATAATAATAATAATAATAAATAATAATAATAATAATAATAATAATAATAATAATAATAATAATAATAATAATAATAATAATAATAATAATAATAATAATAATAATAATAATAACATTAATAAAAAAAATAATACCTTATACTTTCCACTCAATTGACCGCGTATGGGTTCCTCTTGTAATTGAAAACGGATCTTCAGAACGTCCAGCGGCTGAAATCGTAAAAATCAAATTAATCATGATGACTCCAACTACAAAACTCAAAGGTTCGATTATGAATGAACAACAGGTTACTTCGTTCTTCCAAATATTACAAAGGGCTATGGGAAGGGAAGGGAAAACTTGAATAGTTACTACTGTGCGTCTTTTGTTTGTTGAATTACTACTCCCCGTGTTAGGTACTACGGAACGATGTTACCTTTAAAAATTACAATTACACCAAGATTAGAGCCACCATTGACAGAGAACTGAACTGCAGCGTTGCCGTATCTCACATACACGATTCGGCTCGCAGACATTTTTGAAATAAATCAGAATATCTTTCTTTACCTGAATAATGGCTCTGGTCGCAATTCCCGAGACGAGTCCCGCTTCAGAATAGTCGGCGGATGTGAGCTCGACCCCATTAACGGGGTCCGAACCATTGTAGCCAACCATACAATAAGACGTCCCTATAAAAAAAGACAATATTAAAGATTCAATATTTCCACATACAATCATTTTATTCTTTTTCATCATGTAGCATGATTCAGTCAAACTACCACATAGTAGTCAGTCATTCATATGTCGTTCTCAAGGCAAAATACACGCTTTTTCCTCGTAATAAATCGAAATAATCAAGGGAAATATTCCTAAGGCCGCATTCGAGTTGGACATTTTCCGGAAAAGAAAAGAAAACTTTTGGTTCGAGATGGATTTCACCAGAAAAGAATGCAATTGCCACGCATACACATGCAAATGATCGATTGGTTTTAGTTTCAATTACGGTACAATTGCATTTTCGACAATTATTTTGCGTGTATTATTTTTTTTCTGGGTGTCCATCTCGAACCACTTTTTTCTTTTCTTTTCCGGAAAATGTGCAACTCGAATGCGCCCTAAGGAATATGATGCGCAAAACAGCATACTACATTTCAAGACAAATTCCGTTTTGCAAGAGATCAGAACAATATGTCTTTAGTGTCACTACCAAATTTATATATAAAAAAAACTTACAAAATTATAATTTCCCGAATAAGCGAACAGTTCACGTTCACGTTTGTTATAGTTGCTTCTTTACCGCTCGGTCACTATTTTATCATCTGAAATAGTAGGGATTGAGTGAAAATGTAGAAAGTAGTACGTAGAACACAACATGTTCGCAGGTTGAATAAAAGAAATAGAAATAGGCCATAAACAGACCAAGAAAACCAAAGATCGCGACGCCTAGTACCAGGTAAGCTCGGATACTGATGAAAAGAAGTTTACAAATTAGCATACGGAAATTAATTGCTGAAATTCAAAATGTGACAGTAAAATTGCGCTTCAATACTTCGCTTATTGTTAAAATTTACTTATCGTGGACGTGGACGCGGAAGTAACTTTCCTGCAACAGTAAATACAAAAAAAACATGGCGAAACAGGCGAAAGCGACAACAAAGTCAAAGGAGATAAAATATATGTGAAAATCCAGCAGTTATAATTATAAAACACAAGAGGGCTCATCCGGCTCATATGGCAACAAAATAGTACTGGAACTTGAAAATTCAAAAACTTGAAACACTTGAACTGAATTACAATAGGAAAACTTAACATACAAAATAATACTAAACCTGAAATGTTGCTTCGCAGAAAGGCTATCTACCGGTGTTTGGTGCTTGCTTTTGAAAGAGATAACGATAGTGGAAAAGTGCTATTTACACTCACAGTCGTCCGCACAAAGTACTTTCACTACGATCAAGAAACATAGAACAGAACAGAACAAAAAGTTCAACCAAGTTACACCAAGTAAATTCATAAATACCGTGTGTAAATGGAGATACGCTGGTTTAGTTTACCTCGCCTGCTAAAAAATTCCTCAAATGCCAAAGGAAATACTGATGACTTCTAGAGCCCTCCGAGCCGAGAAAATTGTAATTGGCGTGTTCTGCTTCACCAGCTTGACTTGGAATTCAAAGGAAAAAGTGCTAGCGACCTACCAAACTGTTCGTTCGTAAATCCGATTTCCGAAGACACCTCCTTTGAGAATACGTACAGAAGACGACGGCAATAAGTGCTAACCGCATACGCAACAAACAAGACAGAGAAGTAGACGCCTAACCGGGCACTGGACAGTCCCGACATTCTGATGTGGTACAGAGTTTATATTATTATTAAATAACAGGCCGTGCTATCAATCAATCCGTGTGAAGTGTTAGAGAGACGATGGGGGTGAAAATACAAGGAAAAGTAGTCTAGGACCAAGGAAACATCACTTTTTCGGAATCAGCACGGTCAATTACATAGCAAATAAAGTTTTTGGGAAAAACTGGCCACAATGCGGCACAACAAGAAAGTTCCTGTAAAAAAATGAAGAGTGTACATGTGAAAGTAAAGGGATAAGGGAAAATACCCATGCGCCGGTAACCTACTTAGATTCGAAAGAATCATACGAAAGATATATCAGCATGGGCACTGCTGGTAAATGGGCTGTAAAACTGATGAACGACACATGGCGATAAGGTAGCGAACAGAAAAAAAAGACAGAATGCTGTGAGATGAGTAACGTTAGATGTTTTGAGACACAGAAATCCAAAACACATTTCCTACAAATGAGTTTGTTTTGACAAGAAAGAAACAGGAAGCTTTGTGAACAAATGGTTGAACACACCACCGAAACTTGAAATAAACTTGAAAAAACCTCGAATCCAACAAAATAAAAGTAAAAAAATGTTTGCAATTTCGATCTCAATCATGAGCATTAAATTTACCTAAATCTAGGAACATAACCATTTCGATCTAGTATGAGAAAAGGACTCTAAAATCAATGCGAGATGTACATAAGATCGATGCTTTTTCCATCCGCGCCTGATTTTTTGCTGCACCTGGCGGATTAACTACGGTAGTTTTACCATGGTATAAAATTGTTCCCGGAGCAATAAGTATAGTCCCAATCTCTGACACAATGTGGCTAATTACAGTAGTCAAATACCAATACAACACAATACAATTAGGCGCAAAACCATACACAAAAGTCAATTAGTTATCATCGAAACCAAACAGATAAACAAGGAACAAGGAACTCGGCTCAATCGAAATTCTCTTACTTATCCCCACGTATAGCCTATAGCCATTTACCTACGAACCTTTTCCGTATTTTTGTGTTGTCCAGTATTTCGCTTTACGTTTTTTTTTTGTATGTATTTGTTCACGCTGTATTATTTCGCTTTTGTTCTTTTCAGAATAAAGTATTCAATATAAATATTATCCATTTAGGTGAAAAACTCAATAAAGATTGATAATCTAATCGGACTGTCCATGCCAACTACAAACTTTGAAGCGCAGAACGAGGCGTGCCTAATTCCCGCCGCTCACCTGAGCTAGCATTTGCCAGGTTCCAGCTAGATCACTGACAGTGAGCATCCTTTCGCGAGACCGCGGCGAAGAAATGGCGATGTTGCCGCGCGCCTGTTTAGCTGTTACCGCATGGATTTTCGTCCTGTCGTTGCGCTATGCCCCGCCGCGTTACTCTCTACATCGTGTGCTTCGGTTTCAACTGCTCTTGGTTTACACAAAGAAAAAGAACCAATTCAGCAATAAATATGTTTATTTTTTTAAAACAATATTTTTGTTGTTTTAGTAAAATCCAACAAATACAACCAAAATGTGAATATGCTTTAAAAACACGGTACACTGAAAATCAACTGTAACGTTCCAGCGTGGCCAAAAAACTCTGGGAATAGGAATATATATAAAAGTAAAGGACAAAAAAATTTAAGATTTCTTATTTGGATATGAATATTTGAGGATATCACTGAGCATTGTGACGGGGGTTCAAAAAAGGAGTCTCACAGATAACCAATCAATAAATCAATAACTATCTGCAACACTTCCTACAGTAGCTAGTCTCACAGGATACCAATACCGTATAACTTACATGCCACAGCTATCCTTCAGGTTCAATTCCGCGAGACCACCTACTCACTACTACTTACTACAACCCTCATACACTTATTAACAAAAAAAATCACAGCGTTACAAGGTGTATATAAATATAAATAAAAAAAACAAGACATTCACATATAGATAAGCGAATAATCGTAAAAGTACAACATTCAAATCAATTCTGTACATCGGACAAAAACAGTATAGTAAGGTGCAAGGAATAAGGAATACATGTGTGACAACAAAAATATGCGAATAGTATATAACGAATCAGTCGTCTGAAACTGCACTATCAAATGGAATGTCTTATTTAGCAAGGGGGAAGGAGTAGGGTTTAAAAAGTACAAAATAAACCTAGAAAGGATTGTCTGTATTGTACACAAACTACACCTATGCTACATGGCTACATGGCTAGGTTCCAATCAAACTCTCTTCTCTCGTACAAGACGCTTATAACACAAAAACACCCTGAATAAGAGGATAATCAATTAATCAATCGATAAATATACAAGTACAAACACTAAAGGAATGGGGCCAGAATGGAACAGTATATTGGTCCGGGGATGGGTCAACACAGGCCTACACTACAGTAACCTGAGTAATAGAGATGTGAGCCTTTTTCCGAGTTTACTAGTTTACAAGGTAGAATAAACCAAAACCAACACAGAGTACACGACTAGCGAGTTAGAAAGGGAGCAAAACTGTTCACATATCACTTGAGAGGGATTGGAGAACGAGGGAAAATTACACAGAGATGTTCCACTACATTTTCTGACCAAGTCTAATTCGCGGCGAAAATGCCGTAGGTGATCATCTCGTATGCACAACAACGATATGGCGAGCTTAAGTAATGTATCAAAATTCAAAAACCTTATAACAACATACAAACATCAACACAGCATACAAAAACGAACAATAAAAAAACAGTTCAGCATAACGACCCTGAGATGGTATCTTGATGTTAACACAAACTGGTCAAAGGAATCTTATTACAATGAAGTAACTTACGAACTACAGTATTCGCCTTCGTACGGAATCGTAATTCCCCCGATATATTCACAAAACTATAACATAAGGAAACGGATAGGATAGAGACAGAGTCAAGTAAAAGACTATCTAGCGCTTCACTAACTATCCATAAATACGATAAAAACAGTATCAAAGATTCAAAGTCAATTAAATGAACCGCGCTGAAAATTCCCAGGTAACTATATTGGCAAACGCCTACCATACAGTGCGTCGCATAAGTATGTAGGCACCCCCAAATTGAACGATAAATATTTTGGACCAAAATTTTTTGACCAAATTTTAACACCACTAAATCGACCATGGCGAAAAAACCCGAGGACAATGAAAATTAGAAAAAAATTCGACATTTTCAGTATTTTACGACATTTAAACCGAAAAACAGCTGTTTCAAAAGTTTGTAGGCACCCACTTTAGTTAATTGTATTATTAATTTATTTTATTATAATTGTTCTGAAATGGATAAATTTGCAATTGTCATGGGTATTAGTGATAATGTGAGCCATTGTCAAGTGGTAAGCATCTCTCAAACAACGAATGCGTCCAGATTGAGGCCCTGTATCAAGCTGGTCTTAGCAATCGGGCCATTGCGGCTCAAATTCATCGGTCTCCTGGTGTGGTCGACAAATTCCTGAAAGACCCCAATTCCTATGGCTCTAAGAAGAGGACTGTTCGTCCTCGTTTATCCACTGCTCAGGAAGATCGCCTGTTAGGACGTCTTGCCTCTAATGCGTCGAAGTCAGTCAACGAACTTCGATCTGATCAGGGAACTACTGCATCTAAGAGAACTGTTTGGCGGGCCATTAGACGCCGTCCTCACCTACTGAGTTCAAAAATGAAACCAGCTCCTCGCATCACGGCTGCTCACAAAGTCGCTCGTCTCGGTTTCTGTCAGAACAACATTACAACGAATTGGTCTAAGGTAATTCTTGTTTATCGCTTATTTTATTTTTTGTTTCTCGTTAATTTTTTTATAACCCGCTCTATTCCTTGCTTTAGGTGATCTTCAGCGATGAAAAGAAGTTTAATTTGGATTGTCCCGATGGAAATCACCACTACTGGAGAGATCTCAGGAAGGAGCCGCTCTTCTTTCAGAAAAGGAACTTTGGGGGGGCACAGTAATGGTTTGGGCCGCGTTTCATCATGATGGCGTTCTGGCATTGGAGTTTATTACCACTCGGATGAACTCCTTGGATTATCAGGCAGTGCTCCAGAAGAATTTGCTACCGTTTCTGCAGAGTCCAGCAGGGCAAGGAATGCAACTCCAGCAAGATAATGCGCAGATCCACCAAGGCATTCTTTCAACAGCACCAGATTAACGTTATGGACTGGCCTGCTTGCTCCCCAGATGCTAATCCCATAGAGAATCTTTGGGGATTGTTGGTACCGAAAATTTACGCTAATAATCGTACCTACGACACAGTTGCCACCCTTAAAGCCGCAATTCTCCAAGCGTGGAACGGCGTGGACGCTCAGTTGCTCAAGAACCTAGCCAACTCCCTGCCGAACCGGATTTTTGCCATCACAAAGAATATCGGTGGTCACACCGATTATTAAATGAATATTGTCATTCATTATTCTGTTTTTTTTTTAATAAAAAGTTTTTTTACTGAAGTGCCTACAAACTTTTGAAACAGCTGTTTTTCGGTTTGAATGTCGTAAAATACTGAAAAATGTCGAATTTTTTTCTAATTTTCATTGTCCTCGGGTTTTTCGCCATGGTCGATTTAGTGGTGTTAAAATTTGTTCAAAAAATTTTGGTCCAAAATATTTATCGTTAAATTTGGGGGTGCCTACATACTTATGCGACGCACTGTATATGACTGACATATTAATCATACACAATTCTGGGCCAAAACGCATTAGAACAGTGACGTTGCTTGCAAATAAATACGATACTCAACTGAAATCTCAAATTGTAAATTCCGTAACCTGTACGAACAAAATCCCTAGCTCGTTTCTACGTATCGATAGATATTCTTCTACTCCTCACTTGGCATCCGTCCAAGCAAGTCCAATCGATAGACAATTTCACATTAGGACATTTCCCCACTATAATTCGAAGCAGACGACGTTTGCAAATACTCTGATACGGGCGGATGTTCATTAGAAGACACTTCGTTTACCTGAAAATGGATAATGTTATATTATAAGGTATCCAGAGCTGTAATACTCTGGTCACTGGTGGAACCATAGTACAACAAGAGGTTTTTTTTTGAGTACCTTATCAATATCTATCGCGTGGTTTTATGTTCTATCGATTGGATCATCTGTCTATTTGCAGTATTATCGTCAGACCTGAAGTCAGGCCGCTCTTCTGGTGACCGGACGCGGAAGCCCGCTCCGGCCCTCTACTACCCTACTGTCAGCGGAAGTGCGCGCCAGCCGTCCTGGAGGTGGAAGCCCACCCCAGCTACTCCCTAATTCTAATCGATATATTAAAAAAGCGTTGTATCCCATTTGTGCAGGTTATTCTGTTCAGTTTTACAAACCGATTTAACAAGGGGCGTAGGCGCTAGCCGGCTAGGCCCAATATCGTTCCAAGCTCTAATACGACCAGTCTGTAGCCGCCCTTCGTTCTAATCTGCTCACCACACAGTACTCAAAAACGCGAGTGAGCAATGATGGACCACACCTTGGGAGCTTGCCAAAAAAAACGTCCCTCCATCACCTAATCCCGACACAAATCGATAAATTACCTAATCGATACTCCGAACCCAACATCCCAACCTGAGTATCATGATGCTCTCCGTGACGGATCATCTGCTTGATCGAAGAGTGCAATTCATACGGTAGACCGTTTAGGTTGGCGATGTTGAACAGTGCCAGGAATTGCACGTTGTCGTCCTCTTGCTGTGACAGGTGCTGGAACAAATAGAACTTTATTTAGCAACACTTTTACTTTACCTTCTTTGAATCAGCAAACGTATTTAATGCGAAATACCGGCCGGTTTTTGAAACGCATGCGTACACCGGGTTTCTTAAGCAGCATATGCAGATGAGCAAAAATTAGAATAAGAACGAAACCCCACTTTGCATAAATGCAAAATCTTGAGATGCGTTTCAAAAACCGGCCGGTATTTCGCTTTAACCAATGAAACTAATGTCAAGTAGTAAGTTCTCAATACGAAAAACTGGACACACAACCGATTTGCGAATCAAATAAAATAACAAACTCCCACCTCAATAGCCGGGAGCAGGAGCAAAATCTTCGAAATCCTTTGCGTCACTTGTATAGCCGAAAACGAGGGGTGCATCTGTTGCACATGATGATAAAGCGTGTCGATGAATCGGTCGCGCACAAGTCGCACGTGCGTTTTGCCCTCCTCGGACAGGCGACGGTCTATAACTGCGATTTAAAAAAATGGTTAAAGCGGTATGGCAGGTGACTAGATGCACTAAGATTCCCTGCATTGCCGCTTTTCCCCGCATATAATAAAACACAATTTGCATAACATGAAAGAAAACGAAAGCAACGACGCAACAAAATGGAAAAGAAATTGTTGGCATTTATTACTTGTTTGAAACATACTGTTTTCTAACAATTCTAATTGTAAGCTGCGCTCATCCGCCTATTATACATGCGTATTTCATATTTGTTTTCAATCATTACGCAAGCTGAGCGGGGAGGAAGTAGGTGAAACGCAACTTTGAATTACCGTCTCAATAAATAACGTATAACCAAGGCACATGAGGTAAAGCCGTTAGCAGCTTACAGATTTCAAATAGTTTTTTTTAGGATTCAGCCCGGCCCGGCTGCGCTCTATGTTTGTAAATCAATATAGCAAATATGGTTTCATAGTTCAAAATGGTCACTCAATATGGTCTATCGTCTACATGTAAACGGTCTACAATAAACACATTAAAAAAAATGGTTACAGCGGTATGGCACGTGAAAGTGCGCTGCTGGACAAACTGCATCATTTACATCCATTGAATGTGTAAAAAAAAAGTGCCGGTCTGTGCGTCTCGGCACTTCCACTCTAACATGGTACCACACCTAAGCTTCCATCCACTTAACTATGCTAATATCCTCTATATATAAATCAATGTACTTCAGTGAACGTACCTATTCTAAATAAGATGAGCGCTTTGAGTAGTACAAATTCTCCCTCGTCCATGTTCATTTCCCGCATTGGGAACACTAAATCTTGCATCAAATGCTCGGAGAGAATTCCGAAATAGTGATTGCATCTGAAAGAAAGAAATAAGGGCGCGTTCGGAATTGATTTTCCGAAAGGAAACTCGGCCAAATCCTCGTTCGGGATGGACAGTTTGGAAACGTTCCAATGCTTGGAGAAAACAAAAAGTACAGTATGAATTAGCTTGCGAAAAACGTTTCCCGCGCATATTTTTCAAATTTTCTATGCTAATTCATACTGTATTTTTTGTTTTCTCCAAGCATTGGAACGTTTCCAAACTGTCCATCCCGAACGAGGATTTGGCCGAGTTTCCTTTCGGAAAATCAATCCCGAACGCGCCGGCGCCCTAATGAAATGCCCAGGGAAACCGCTTGAAATCTGCACAAAAGTCACACAACGCGCTGTAGAGACTAGACTCAAGCTGCCACTCACAAATTAATACAAATCTGTTCATTTAGGGTGTTAGTTGACAGCTACATTTGAGTCTAATTATATTTATTTGCATATAACATATGGGAATGCAGCTGTCCGTTTAAAATCCGGCCGTTATATAGCTTTAAAGCGGTATGGCACGCGGTTCTTGAAACGTATACTGGACTACTGTATTCCAATGTATTAATGCTGATGTGTAAGCGCATAAAAACTACCTCGGCCGATTGCACGTAATGACGTAATACTGCAAGACTTCATCAAAAACTCTAACTTACACAATAAATGCACATAAAATTCAATAACTAATCACATACCCTGGATCCAAAGTCTGTTGCAAGTCCTTATTCCTTGGATAATAACTTCCATTGACTAGCGCTACACCATCACATCCACTCTTGAATGTTTTATACGTGTGCACGAGCCAGTTCACGGATACAACTCGATTGCGCAGTAACGTATACTGATCGGCACCAGTGAGTTGCTGAAAGGAAAAGGCATAAACGGGACGAACTTGGAAATTTGGACACGAATCAAAGAAAAATAAACAAGTAACGTTAGCGTTTGCCTGACGCAGAAAGTATTAGCGAAGTCTGACCATTGACCATTTACGCTTACGCATAACTTCATACCCGTTGCAATATACTATTAAATTAGTGAATGAAAGCCAAACGATACAAAAGGCTTGCAATATAATCAACGACTACCATAAGCGAAGCTCTCGTGTTTTGTTACAAAAAGCTTAGAATAAAATCCATGTAAAGCATTTTTACCCAACTGTCTTTTACTAGGTTTGTGTAACGGAACTAGACTACTTTTGACACATAACAAGCGATCTAATTCTGGGCTTGAAAGATAGCGTTTTTTTTTAAATAAGTTAGCGTTAAATTCCCGAATTGTTTTACGATATTCCCAATTTGTATTCGGCATTCAGCGTATAAAAGGTACAAAAGGCCAAATACTAAGACCAATAAATCATGGAAACTTACCCGATATTCATGAAGCAACGTGGCCCAATCAACACAGAGTACAAAACTCCGGCACCATGCAATATGTACATCCTCCAGAGTCGTCAAACGCTCACAGGCCAACCATCGGGGCTAAAACAGGGAAACATTACCAAACCACAAAATTTATCTTTTCTAAATTTAAATTTATATGAGCCGAAGATTAGATAATGCATTACCCCGATGATAATGAGTCTGTGACGCGCCAATTAGGACAATTAGGACGCTAATTACAATGATGACAAGTGAGAACAGGAATATCCAAAAATAACTCACGCGACTGCTTAGTGGCTTAGTTTCAGTAACCTAGTTACCACAGAAAAAAATACATAAAATTTCTTACCGGCGTTCTCTTAGCAACGACTCCGGGTTGCTTAAAGGCGGTCTCAATGGTTACGTCTACACGGCACAACTTTTCAAACTGATTTGAGATCTCGTTGTCTTCGAACGGGTCGACCATATTGTCACAAGTTTCTTCCTAAACAAGGAATAAGAGATGACGAATTTGATCGTAGGTATTTGACCTATATTTTTTTGCCTCATTTTACTAACACTTTCACCTAAGCTTCTACAAAAAGACTTCCAAATCAACGATACAAAAAAAAACAAAAAAAAAGAACTTCCACAAAAAGGCATCCAAATCAACGATACGAGACAAAGAACGGAAAACCCATTCAATTGAAAACTCGCATATCGTAATTCGGAATACAGGCCACAGTACTCAACAATTACCTACCAATTGCATGAGGTATTGTACAAGGGGCACATGTACTCGTCCAAACAACGGTGGTTGTTGCTGGAATCCAAACGGACTATCCTCTTTCGCGCTCCTCGGCCGGCCATCCGGAGGCCCGGATAACGTCTCGGCAAATGCACGATTCACTACTCCTGAAAGGGTCAAAATAAGTATATACGTAGTAGCTGTATCATAACATCGACAAGGCAAAGGTACAAGATCGACAGGGTTGGTACCATCTCCTATACCTATACTCCTCTCTTTCTCATAGCTCCTTTTCTATACACAGACCCTCAAGTTCCGGACCATATGTCACGAATACCATGGAATGGTACTTATTAATTTCCTCCGAAAAACTCCGCTACATTACCATGAAGGCTGACGATCTCGTATCTTTGCCTTCCCGAGCGGCCGTATTCAACAACACACAGGGAGCCCTCCTTAGGCCCTTAAGCTCACCGGCGCTCTGAATCTCTTCTATTCTCGCAGTCTCTGCGCACTCTTTAGCTCCCTGGGGAGGCCAGAGAAGGCTCCCTGCGTGTTGTTGGTGAACATGGCCTCAGAGCAATAACACAAAATAGAACAGGCAACCCACAGTGAATTATACAGCCGAACAAGCGGACGGTGGAAATGAAATCAAAAAGCAATTAGAGGCGAGATAGCGAGAAAAATGAGGAGAGGGGTGAGAAAGACGACACTACGTTAAGCTACGGTACCGAGCGGCGTAGAGTGGTAATGGTCACAAAATTCAACTCGAAAACTTGGAAACTTTTCTCAAACTTATCATCGGGTTTGGCGCTGACCCGAGAATAAGTTTCGATACGTTCCGTTTCAAGATTTTCAGTTAAAGCGAAATGCCGGCCGATTTTTGAAACGCATCTCAAGTACTTGCATTCCTATGCATTTAGGTAGGGTCTAATTTGGGTCTAATTTGGGTCTAGTTTTTATTGTAATTTTTGCTCATTTCCATATGCTGCACAAGAAAGCAGGTGTACGCAATGCGTTTCAAAAACCGGTCGGTACTGCGCTTTAAAGAAAAGCACAAATAGAGCAAAAAATTTGTTTGGAGAGTTTTTTATACCACTCTACGTTCTCAGCACATTCACAAAAGCTCTCCCGTCCCAGGGTCCCAGGTATGCGATAAGGAACGTAAGCAAAAGCAAAACTGTGCTTCAGGCTTCCGGTAAAATGTTATACAATAATCAATAATGGACCAACAACCACAGTACTGAACTACCGAAAGTCACAGTAGCAGCACTCAGTCAGTATACTGTACCGGTGCATGGTTTATTAGTTCAAATCCCATAAAATAATTGTAAGACCGGGCCCGGGATGGGGGAGAGCATTCGCTACAATGTGTCTACATTATTACCGGTCGGCGGGACGACAGGTTGCTCGATGACCGCCTCTGGTTCACGCTTTACGCGGAACAAATCTGCAACAACAACAACACCCTAACTGGTGGCGGGCAGAAATTCAACTTTAAAGAACTACGATAAGATGAGGTTCATCTCAGCTAGGCATACGGTGGTGGCTGAATACCCGAGACTGTTTTCAGTATCCACTCCGTAGACACTTAGCCTTCGGGGTAAGTTAGCAAGTTATTGTTACGTCACTACATGTAATGCAATGAGGCACAAATTCAGATGCGTTCTGGCCCCAATCTGCAGCAATTTTTTGACTAAATGCGTCAAACCTCCTCAGACTCCTCAGTGCTCGAAACCACCATGAATGTGCGGCACCATGCACATTCACACCGGTTTTGAGTACAAAACAATTTTGTATATATAAAGGCATTGCTTGAAAAACAAAGCTTCAAAATGCACAACCACCACCCACCACCTTCCCATTACATTATAGATTAGGTCAAGCCTTGAAGTTCAACAAGCATAAAAGTTGCGAGAGAAAAAAACTTCGACAAATGGAACAATTTTCTTTTACAGTTTTAAAGCAAAAGAGTACTGGCATGCGCTCGTTTCGAAACCAAAATACCACAGTGCCAAAAACGCCAAAAAAGTAAACGATAAACAATAATAAAAACGGTTAAGTGACTTAGACACTCTCCCGTTACCTGTGAACGTACTTGCAAATGCCGTATTGACTGGCTGCGGCAACGAGGTTGACATTGACATTGACGAGGTGGCAGGCGGAAGGGACTGTGGTATCGTCGTCACAGCTGGATGGGGAGTGGCAGCGGCGGGCAACGGTGTCATCGACTGGGCAATGTGCACGCCCGCCGGCATTTGGACAACCATGTTCGATGGCAAGGGTGTGGACGAGGGGCCAGCTGAAACGACTTGACATAAAATTCAAACTAAGAGTATCGCACAAATGAATGGAATACGTCTTATTACTGCCCGCTTCAGCTCACGAGCTCTACATAATAGCACTGAAACATAATGTAAATGCACACTCATTTTCTATACTAAATGCCAGTTGACGAGACAAGAGAAGAAAATCGAGACTGCGAATAGATTACTACGTTCACGGGTGCGCAGAGCACCTTCGCCGTTCTTTTTGGTGCACTGCGCGCATATCCGGAGGATACGTTTCACAAGCTTATCATAGCAGACAGCCGCGTAGCCAACCGCGCACTGCGCCAAGAAAAAATGGCGAAGGCGGTTTGGGAACCAGAGTAAAGCGAACAAGATGTTGTTAATTCGGTATGTATACAAATGTCTCTCCTCTTTGAGTGCAATTCTCATCTTTTTCGCAGTCACATATTTATATCTTAATTTGTTTTGTTTTATTTTCTGAACGTCGCCACCTCACCAAGAATTGGGACTAATAGTACGGATAGGCTACGATGCAATAAAATAGCACTGAAACACTACGAAAAACGAGTATTCATTTTGAGTACTAGGCTTGGCTAAGAAAAATTATTTCGTTTACCGTTTTGCTCAACCAAAGTGAGCCCGAATGCAACCGAAGTGAGCCTAAGCCTAAGCCTAAGCCTAAAAATAACTACAAAAAAGGAAAATCACTCACGATCATCTCCTAGCGAAGGTGATTCCCTCACAGACGGCCGTTTCTTGTGCTTGTCCCTTTCGGATTGTACGGCTAAATTTGCATATAGTTACTATATCAGAGGCCGCGTTCACCAACACAGGGAGCCCTCCCTGGCCTCCCCATGGAGCTAAAGAGTGCGTAGAGAGTGTGAGAGCAGAAGAGATTCAGAGCGCTCATGAGCCTAGGGAGGGCTCCTTGAGTGTTGGTGAATAGGGCCTCAACGTACTATCTGTACAACTCATTCAGAACTGAAATCTCGATATTGATGAAAATCAGAAGCTAACCTCTCGCATCCATTCCAACATCGAAACACTTGCGTAACCTGCATGCACGACATCGGTTACGGTACTCTGCAATTTACAAAACTGAATCACACAGCCCGCGCAGCCTCAGAATCATCAGTGTACATCCTCAGGCGCGGCGAAATAACGTGTTTTTAAAATAATTACCTTGAACAACTTGACACTTTCCTCCAAAGCGGCACGTGTAATCGCGTTGTTCCCAAATACTAAAACACGATTTATAAAAAGAGTAACAGTGCTTCGAAGTATCTCACTCTCATAAATAACCTAACCAAAACATAGAACTCATCAACTCACTATCGTAGGCCACCTTTTTTACTTCACTGCAAACTTGTACGGTAAACCAATCATGTGTGTAGTGCCTTACCTTACCTTAGAGGTAAGGAAACGCAAACGTCGAGATGTAAAGTTAAGGTAAAACATTATTAAGAAAATATGAACTTACGATCGTCGAAAGAATCCTTTACATCCATTGCATGCAATTGTGCCGTAGTGCCGTCCCGCGCGCGAATCTCCGCACACGCGACACTTCATTCCTGAATATCGTATTAATTATTAGTACATGACTGGTTATCAAAAACATGTTCTATTATCAAACGAGTTCCCCAATTTCACAACTAAACACCAGACCATTTCCTCAATATATTCATGTTCTACGTATTTCTACGCATTCTCCACAGAAAATTCTAAACATACCTCAACATTAGGCTAGGACAACAAGTTAAACACCAATACCGATACCGATTCGCTTTAATTGCATGGGATCTATGACCTCGAACTGGTTCACTCAAACCACAGACCGTTTGAATTTTGCGTGAAACATACTCCCTTTTGACCTACCAGCACGATCACAACACATTAAAAGGATGTCAAAAACGCTTTTTCTTTCTTCGCATATTCGTTTTTATTTCAAGAACAAGGAAATATTTCATAGGAATTCACACCAGCGTTATGACATCCTTTCAATTGCTACCTGGGCATAACTCGGCGCGTAAGCTCATCTACCAACAACCTTCAAATTTGCTCCACTATTACCCGTGGGGCTGCTGACCTACGTACTGCAGCGAAAAGGAACGTGGCTCCATTATGTTAAAGCTGTATAACATCCGTTTTCAAAGCGTGCTCTGGACAAATGTATTCCCACGACGTGTATGCAAATCTTAGTTGCATACATATACGGGAAGACATCGTCCAGAAAAAAGATGCTATACTGCTTTAAAGCTTATTTAAGCTTACGCCCGATATTTATGCCCTGGCTACGACAACCCCGTTTGAAACAAACCGTGAGGTGGACTACCTGCTGTAGTCGTCATCGAAGGGCATGGAGCTGTTTGTGTGGTCATTCCTGGAAATACAAATAAATTTTTATGGGTTAGACCTAAACATTCATGGTTAAATAATAAATATATGCCGGCACCAGCAGGTATCGATCAAAAAGAAAATGCATATGAACGACAATCTTATATCAATGAAGAACACTCAATCTATCAACGATGATCATTTTCTAACCATTAAAAATTACAGTTTCATCTCCCCTTCTTTCTTTCTTTCTCTCTGTCTCTCTCCCCTCTCTCTCTCTCTCTCTCTCTCTCTCTCTCTCCCTGGAACACATTGAACAACCAGAACTCCTTCGACGAACTGTGTGATCTGTGATGCAAAATTGCGAAAGTTCCCCTTTGTTTTTGTTTTTAAGATAGTTCCACCTATTTTTGCATGTTGCACTTTACGTGACAGAATACATGCAATTTCTACGACAAGTTGTACATCCCCAAAGATATTTGCTCCAAATGAACCCACATCAAAAAATACTACACGAAAACAATATTTTAAAACAGAACACTAAAAATAACTAATTAGTTTGCTATGTTGTTGGGGGAGGGCCACTTGCATGGGGCAATTTTGACCAAACTTATTTCAATCCAAACTAAACAGGAAACTTGGCATGCGACAGCCCAGACCTCAAGCCAAAACAACAAATTATAATTAAGAAGAATAAAAAAAATATAAAATTTACACAAGAGTATATAACCATATGATATGAATGCTTCCCAGTACGCCAAAAGGCACCTGACTGTATTGTTACGCCTCATACGTGCAGAATTAATAACTCCCCAATGCGTCACTCGCCTCACAGACGAATATTTCTTAGAAACTCATTACAACAAGAAAAAAAACTTATCAGGCCCCCTTTCCTTTATAACACATCTCGTCACCATAGCAATACTAATCTCAACCTCAAAATATCAAGTAAATGGCTAAAGCACAACATTAACTTTTGCAAATAGTGCTTCTATTAATGACTGTTTTTGCCTAAAGCGAAACACCGGCTGGTTTTTGAAATGCAGCTCAAGTACTTGCATTCTTATACATTTATGCGAAGTGGGGGTCTAGTTTTTTTCTAATTTTTGCTCAGTTACATATGCATACGAAAGCAGGTGTACGCAATGCGTTTCAAAAACCGGCCGGTATATCGCTTTAACAGCGACGCAAGCGGCAAAACAGACAAACGCCCACAATTAGCTACCGGCTACCGGCTAACCTCCACTGCCTTATACCATAATGAATATATAAAGGTTGATGAAGACAAACATAAACACATCGTGGCACCCCTAACCGTGTGTGTGACACCCAATAACAACACAATGGCCCTACCGTGTTATACTCTATGTTCACCTATTACACTTACACACCTACCAGAATCTCGTGATCGTGACACCCCCAAATTGCATGTGACACCCAATGACAACCACCTACCGTGTTCTGACTTGGGGTGTAGAAACTCAATGGGTTGCGGCACAGATAAGGGCGGATATACACAGTCCGTGGACTGAGATCGGTGTACTCCACCACCACCATCCTGCACGCCTGAACAATGAAGAAACTATAAAAAGAAACAATACTCAATACTAATTACCACGGTTTTTATTTTCTTCGCCAATGAACCGTTCTTTTGGGTCGGCAATATTAGAATGTAAGTGCTAGTGCAAGACAATGCCCATGATAAAACTACCTAGGTTAGGGTTACAAAGTTTCAATCATCACAAAACCGATACCAATGGGAAACTATTAAAACCAAATACATCGAATATACTGATACTACAGATAAACAATCCAGCACAAAACAAAAATAAAGTTTACCCGGATCCGTGAATATATGCTGAATTATTAAAATGATGTGTCATGGGATATGCCTATGCACTGATTGAACAAAAACCAGCGAAAGTTCCCGACATTATTAATAAAAGGTATAAGTGCAAGGTTTAATATAGTTTTTTGCTACTCCACATAGCGACAAGGGGACATACTGAGAAAGGGATCGAGTCAAAAATACTAGACGTGTAGGAGTTTGATATGAAAGACATATTTAATAGGATTAAATGTGTATACTCAAAATTATCGCTATGACCATATATCACGAAATGCGAAATTGGTAGTTATTAAGATATTTTATAATCTATTACATATAAGTTTTAGATCTATCATGGTTAATTTTACTCACAATTATGTACGTTTTCTACCCATACCCATAAGCACCCCCCCCCCCGAATTCTAAAAAAAATCAGTTTCGTGCATGTTCCAGTCAGTTCCAACGAAGAGTTATTTTGTAAACAGGCATAAAATAGTGAAAAGATAAATAGAGTTCAAACACATCACACCTTCCACCATGTGACCACCTCTACGAGTTTTCAACTAACTTTTCTTTCCTCCTTCTTTGACGCTCTCGCTCTCTCGAAAGAGAAGCAAACTAACATATGTATAGAGAAATATCAAGAAAAATGTATGTAGTCTAGAACATAACGCCCGGCTGATAGATAATTTATGTTTTTAGTTGTTAGTCGGTTAGTCCTCGTTGACAGGTTCGAGAAAAAAAAGGATGGGAAAAGGAAGAAAGAAAACAACAGAAACAAATTTTTATGAAAAAAAAATGTGGCCGAAGTCCTAAAATGTAAAGAATTCGCACCACGTGGGTGTTTAGTCAGTTTCGTTGGGTGTTTTTCAACGTCGCCCGTGGTAATAAAAGTCGGTAGTCTAATCTAACAAGGGGTGTAAGTGTAAAATACTGACAATGAGTGGGAAAGTATGTGAAAGAGAGGATATATAACTAAATAAAGCAACAGTAAAACGCATCGAATAGAGATATAGGTTAACTTCATAATATCAGAATCAAAGAACACTAATTCTTCCAGAACAGATTATCATTCAAAACATTTTCAAATAAACACGCAATGTCAACAGTCAACTAGATCCACATGATGAATTATGTAGTAAGCTAACATCTGGCATGTGCTCTTCTAGGATATATGCGCTTCCCTTTGCATGATAGGATACATGCGCTTCCCCTTTATATTAAAGCGAAATGCTAGCCCCTTTGGGAAATTTGCATATGATAGGCAAATCCTATGTATCCTATGCTAATTTTGTACGACCGTCCACGGCAATCGTACAAAATTAGCATATTATACATAGGATTTGCCTATCATATGCAAATTTTCCAAAGGGGCTAGCATTTCGCTTTAAAGTGATAGTGTAGTGATTGAAAAAGAAGCTAACACTTAGGAAGCGCATGCTTGTCTGGCAGACGAGCTCACAAATATGGCTATGGATGAAAAGGATATGAAACTAATAGAAATAGACTAATGAATGAGACAAGTGAGTCTGCTTTCAATGACAGTGAATACAAAACTGACAAAATAAACAAAACTACTTCTTGACGACGAGCAACAAGTCAGATATTCCACAACATTCCAAAAATAAAACGTAAACAAGCGTATTATTGAAAATGTAAACTAACCGTGGGCTCCAATTGGATGCATTCACTTCCAAAGAAGATTTATATCAGCAAAATTTCAAATTGAAAAATTCGTTTTGAGGCCGTTGCAGCTGAAAATGGAGTATAATTAATCAAAAAGTGTCTCGCCAGGAGAACTTAAAGTACGGTATGTGTCGCGAAACCTAGAATACATGTGTATAACAACTGGCTGGTGATTATGAGAGGCGGAAGCAAAATATAATGAATACATTTTCAAAGTGTAATCTCATTATGGATTATTATAATAACAAATTATAAAGATTATAAAGATGTCGAGGAGAAAGGTTGGCTGAATTATAGAGACTACCGCAAACCATAGATCACAGTCTGGGATTTTTGCTACATAATATAAAAAAATAGCTGCAACTAATAAAGTGAATGGTTAGTAGAAAGCTGGTAAATTAATTTGGTCTATGCAAAATATATTCAACAGGTTTCTTACTGTACAAGCCGCAGACTTTCTTCTTTCCACACACTTTCTTACTGTATAAACTACTCATTTAAGTTGCATACTTACGGATTACGGTCCTACGATATTAGAAAGATCAACCTATATGCAATAATAAATAGTTATAGAATAATCAATAATGTGTTATGTTATCATGATTTCTCGTTTCATTGTGTGCATGAGTTTTCGCGCGAATTGTGCGAGATTTAGAGAAGAATTTACGCTTTTTTCCTTTTTATCGGAAAATGGGAAAAAGAAAGATAAGATCCATTGAGGAGGAATTATTCCTGTTCATCACTCATAGATAACACAACTCAACATGCATTTAGATACACACACTGTGACGTACTAATTATTAAAGCGAAATGCCGGCCGGTTTTTGAAACACATCGAGTACTTCGAACATTCCTATGCACCGTATGCAAATGAACATAAATTAGAATAAAAAATCGAGGTGAATTAGCATAAATACGTAAGAATTCAGTTGTCCACGGTGCGTTTCAAAAACCGGCTGATAGTTTCAGTCTACGCTAATAATGTTCATTGGGGTGATGCAACAAAAAAACGATTATCCTTAAGGAAGGGTTACGGAAAAATATCGAATTTTAAGGGTTACATCCAATTAGCGTAAGGGCAAAATATAGAATGAAGGGGCCCATTGATATGAAAATTTACGAGTTTTTGCGGCGGAGCCCCCGCGCGTGTTTGGCGCACCAAGAACCGTTGCAGTAATCAAAATTATAATCTTCCTTCGTGATGCGTTTTGCAACTAACAATTCCAAAAAATAACCCTTAGGGCGCATTCGAGTTGGACATTTTCCGGAAAAGAAAAGAAAAAAGTGGTTCGAGATGGACACCGAGAAAAAAAATAATACATGCAAAATAATTGTCGAAAATGCAAGTGTACCGTAATTGAAACTAAAATCAATCGATCATTTGCATGTGTATGCGTGGCAATTGCATTCTTTTTTGGTGAAATCCATCTCGAACCAAAAGTTTTCTTTTCTTTTCCGGAAATGTCCAACTCGAATGCGCCCTTAGACAATGATTTTCATGATCTTCCACGTTTTGATTTCCCGACCTAGCCTAAAATATGTATGGGGCGCGCGCGTGAAGAGCGCTGAGAAATATTGTTAAAATATCAACAAAATAGCAGAGACAACAAAGAGAAGCGCGCTTTGCGCTCGCAAACGAGAAATACAAAAAAAACGGGAAAGGCGTGACAAACGACACGGATAAAATGGTTTGGAAAGTGATAGCGACAGTACTAATATTCGGAAAATGACCGTAAATGATTTACTGCCACAGCACCGCGCTCACGAGGTCTTTCTCAGGTGGAGATAGATCTTCTCATCAGGTTAGCTATAAACTACAGTCTACAGCTACAAGATACATCTACGCACATATATACAAGTACTAATGAAATGCTAGTACCTATACAATGTGCTTGATATTATATGATTTTATTATCTAATTATCTGTTTGCTAATCAACGACAACACGACGAGGTACCGGTTCATAGTTCATTGTTTTAGCTCAAGTTTTCACAATGTTGTGCCATGTTGTGTTCATAATGTGACTGACCGCTCAATATACTATTTGGAATCGTAAAAAAAGTTCTCAAGGACAAATAAGTAAGACAATTAATCGAATTAAAAGTTCGGAGAAGTGTCCGTGTCGAAGGTACAACGTGAAACTTGGCGACATCGCCGCGCCAAAAATGAGGGTCCGCCACCGCGGTGCCGCGCACTCCGCCTAAGGTGCGTGGCGGGTGCGTCGGAGTGCGCGAATAGTAAATGGCGCACCTACGGCGGTCTCAGGGCGCATCTGGAGCGCACCTACGGCGGACTTGCCGCGGAACCTACGAAAAGATCGCCGCAGGTTCGCCCAACTGAGTTGAATATCCTTTCGCGCACCTGTGGCGTGCCTACCGCGCGCTCTAGGCGCAGTGCGCCGCCCCGCTGTGGCGGAACCTCATTTTTGGCGCGGCGATGTCGCCAAGTTTCCCCAGTGTGGTGTTGAATTGTTGGAATGGAAAAAGATATTAGCATATTCTTCAGAATTGAAGAAATTTTGGAGCGTGCGGCGCGGCGCAATATCATTCTGAATTTATGGTGCGCGGCGAGAATTCTCCGTGATGCGGCGAGCAAATTTTTAATAAACATGATCAATTAGTGGAGTTGCCTGACGAGCTAAATGAGACTTTTATTATCGTAATAAAAATAAAACAAATTGCGCTTATCAGCGAATTTGCTGTGTAAAAGTGGCTGGAGGAGCGCTAACGGTGCACTTTTAATGAAAGAGAAATGCACGTGAAAAATGTAGTGTTACAGTCGCATGAAAACTTTACCTTTTTTTCTAAACGCAAACTTCTATCATTTTACTAATTAGTTTAATTAAGAATTAGCGGAAGAATAAACGCTTCCCAGTATTAATTAGCAAAAACAATATTCTCGAATATCATTAATTAGTACAACAATATCATCGTACATCTTTAATTAGAAGAAAACATTAGCACCTTGCTAGCATGAGTACAAAAACACAATTTTCTGATTTCAAAACAACGAATAATTGTTTGTGTTCAGAATGTTGCGAAATGTTACTACAAAAGTACAAAAAAAAGTTGCAATTTTTCCTTTCAAGGAAAAAACTTTTATTTTGTTTTATCGTTTTATGCGACTGAAAAGTGTCGTTTGCGTAGGCTTTTGAATGCAAATCGCCATAGAAACATGGCACACCGAGTACGCGCAAAGGGATAGGGAACCAAAAACAGATGAAAATAATTGGTGGTGATCTTTGCTGACAAAACTAATTTTGGCCCCATGAAAAGCAACGAAACAATTTTTAGAACAGTAATTAATCTGAAGTTCGGTCTTTCATGGAAATAAAAAGGGATACAATGTATAGTATACAGCACATACATAAGGTATAGGTGTAGATGCAAATACAGTACAAATACGAAGTAGAGGTCATTATCGTGCGTGCCCATTAGTGAACGGGACAACATAATAGATTAATAAGTTTCTAAAAAAACTTAATATAGCTAAATTATACGCCTAGTAAACAATGTATTACTGTACATCCCTACCTACGTGTAAAACCGAAAGCAATTACGAAGTTCTAGATCTTGTATGACCACATAAACGATTTCATTTGCAACATTCCCGGTGTTTAGTTTCTCTCAATAGGCGGAAATTTCTTGAAAAAGTGGGTAAAATATGGGTTTCACGAGGAGAGAAAAAGTGCTTTTCGGAAGAGAACTTACATGTTAACGATCAGCATTTGAACTCTGGCGCACGGACATAAAATAGGCATTGAAACTGGCAAGTATAGGCAAATAACCAGGAAAACGGTATCGCATGCAAAGTGCAGAAAAAAATGAAACAGGGTGCAACATTTTACAGATGACCGGAGTAGAAGACATGCATAGTTTTTACTACAATTATATTTTATATGTGTATTTATTGGTCCAAGATATACAGAAGGCTGACCCTGACGTCTAGGCCTACTTGTTATTAATATACAATATACGTCAATATTGTATATTATTATTATTATTATTATTGCCGCACATAATCAACACCTACCCCGGATCACTTAGTGTTCTAGAAATATCTCATATTAAATACTAAACAGGACTGAACAGGGAGGTAATCAAAAATACCAATAAATAACGTCAATGGTATTTAATTAAACACAAGAAAAGTTAGGGTTTCATCTAATTACACGGTTGGATAATAGCTATTCTGATTCAAGACTTTCAAAACTATTATGAGTCACATTTTCATATTAGTCTATAGACAATTGTTAAGTATCAACAATCGAAGCGTATATGTAGTACTTGATGCTGAACGTTGGACCATCACAATCACCTATAACTACTTATATTCGATTAACTAACTGAATTAAATACATAACATACTAAGCGTTCATTAGTGAGTAATACGTTAAAGCAAAATACCGGCCGGTTTTTGAAACGCATCGTGGACAATGAGTTCTCACGTATTTATGCAAATTTACAAGAATTTAGCTCGATTTTTTATTCTAATTTATGCTAATTTGCATAGGCTGAGTAAGATAAGAATGCTAAATGATCCTTGATCAATTGAACGACCTGAGACCGAGCCTTACGATTTGGTTTACGAATAAAATATACTGGAAAGCGGGCGAAATAGGTGTTCGTAAAAAATTCCGAATATCTGCAAGTACTTTGATATCAATAAAATCGAAAATCGATCAATATTGAGTATTTTCATGGTTTTGAGAGTACTAACTGATCTCTATTCTGTTGACCGGGTTGCATTACGATCTGTTAAAATCTTACAATTTGTTCCGCACACTATGTTCATGCTGGTATTTTGCTCAAGCTTATCGTTAAAGGGAAGTGGGGCAGCGATTTAGAAAACGACGCTAGAGAGGGAGCGGGAGAGAAAGAGAGAGAGGGAGCGTGAGAGAAAGAGAGAGAGACAGCGAGCGAAAGCGATAGAGAGAGAAATGGAGAGTGAAAGAGAGAGAGAGAGAGAGAGAGAGAGAGAAGAGAGAGCTGTGTGAGAGAAAATTTCAAAAGCAACAAGGAGAGAGAAACTGCCTAAATGCTTGTTTGCAAACATACTGCAGAAAGTGATCTGTGCCGCCAAACATATTCAGTTACTATATGTCCGAAATCGATTTGCTTCTACAACGTGAAACACCGCGCCACTGCCGCGCACAAAAAGAGGTGCGCCCTGTGGCGGACACGGTTTGTGTGCGCGGCGATGGCGCGGAGTAACAGCAGTGCGGCTTTCTAGCAATACCGGAACTCTTCCTTATCAAGAAAGCAATAAAATCTTATTAATTCCCGTCTTCAGGGAATAAACGCAAGCAAAATGCTGAGATCAAAGAGTGTACCCGATTATGAAATGAAAAGCTTAGCGAGGATAATACGAGCTTTGGAGGTTTTAGAAAAGAAGTTCATTGTAGTAAGCCGAGATATATAGACTAATTTGTGAGAAACGCAAAACACGTCAAAGCATGAGTTGGCTTAGACGCCAGGGCGACACCGCGCATGGTTTGCTATACAGTCGCACACCAGTGTGTGCCGCTCAACATCAGACATCGGCAAGGGTTTCACGCCAATGGTTTATAAAACAAACTATGAGTGTGCAAAATGATCAACAAATCGATAATTACAAATTAAATAACAATGGAAGGTTGCATCATGTTAGAATTCAATTTTGCGCGAAAACTCGCACAGCGGAGGCGATAAGATAAAATGAAGCAAAAAAACTCAAAATTGAGAGATTAGCGTGGAATTATATGACATATTGGGAAGATTTTGGGCGCCATAGGAATTATGACTATTTTTAAGCGATTTTTTTTTCTTCCCCAATTCAAACAATCACTTTTTGAACAAAAACCAATTTTTTATCCGACGGGATCAACTTGTTATAACTTTTTGATCTTCTACCTTATACTTACTGGAATTGTGACTTTTGAACATTTAAGAATGTTTTCTGCAGGAATTGTAGGGGTTAATACATTGGGGGTAGGTTAATTTAGAGAGAGAGAGAGAGAGAGAGAAGGAGAGACAAAGAAGCCTGTTGAAGTCTACGATTGTTAGAAACAGTGTAGGAGCTGAGGAAGTTTACAATTTCTGGCAAGAACGCATACAGTATGCTGAACAACGCACGCGCATAACCGGCATAACCTGCGTCGCAAGTTATTCACTTTCGCAAATTCGAGAATTATTTGCTGTGAAACGGAGGCTGGACTGATGGTGAACATCGCGACCAGACTACATACACAAAAATGAATCGCATGTACATGCTTCAGGAAAGCGCTAGTGACACAGAGAAGCAGGAAACCTGAGAGACTGAGAGAGCAAAAGCCGCGAAGAAAGGATGAAGAGAGTAAAAAGAGATACAGAAAAATCGCTCCCGTGATAATCAATGAAACAGGTGATGAGATAGTCGTCGAGAGGACGACACAGAGAAAAAGGCAAACGTTGACGATACACTTCGGGGAAGAGTTGATTCTGGACTATAGAGTGTGAATTCCAAGGATACGCAGACAATGTGAGGGAGAGAGGACAACCTAGAGGAATGGAGGTTCGAGAGACGAGAAGATATAGGTAGGTGCGGTCTGATAACACACCGTGTCCGGGAAAAAGGGAACGGCGAGAAGTTGTCTTGGACATTCTCTCTCTCCTCTCTCTCTTTCTCTCTCTCTCTCTCTCTGCTCTTTGCCAGGTTAGAGAGACTAGAGAAACCAGAAGCACGTGACAGAATGAGACTGGCTCTTCATAGTGAACCCAACACGGCGTCCAAGAATTTTCCAGTAATGGAACAGTTAATCGGGCAGACACCGTTCACGAAAAAACGGACATCATGTGACAAGTCCTTTTTTTTTCCTGTCTGAGTCTGGGCACATCGACACGGGCTCAAAAAAGAAAGTGCACTGTTCTAGTGCTTCTTCTTCAGATAGCACAGTGTAATCTTATTATGTAAAGGAGAAGAGTTTACTTTTTTGTTTGTGTGAACGAAACGAGAATTAGAATATCTAAAGGCTATAAAACGAGAGCCGGAGACCAGACTTGAGCAAGCGAACTCTGAATCTTATTTCATTATTTTCAAGATACGTTGCAAACGTTTCACACAATTGTGCTCACTTTTCCTGCACAAACTTTGAAAGTCGCCTCAGGCGAAGATGGCCGTTTGGTTACAAATATGTTCAAAAGTACGCGTACAATACGAAATTTACATATAAGAGAAATCTGATGAAAGATAGCACAAAGGAAACGAAAGATCCATTTCGTGATTGTTCCCCTGGTTTTTTTCGTGCGCCACCCATTTGGTGTACTTGCTGAAGTTGTCGTGACCAAGTTTTCTCGAAAACCGTCATCACTTGGTCACCACATGGTCACCGGGTCACCGGGTTCGTTTCGTGAAAACCGTTTGGTGACCGCCCAACGACGGTTTTTTGTGGTTTCGGCAAGTATCACGTTTTACTGTGTAGCATTGGTGTCAGCCTATGTACTACAAAAGAAAAGCAATCTAACGATGATATGGCAACATAAAAAGCGGTTCCAAGTGCACATAAAATTGCAAATAAAAAGTACATCCTAGACCAAAAAAGTGCATGCTTACTTCAACTAGACCGGCGAATTACGTACCTGACCAGTCTGATCACAGCAATTAGCAAATAGAGAGAGGAGTTCAGAGAGAAGGGAAAGAGCCAGAGAGAGAGGGAGAAAACTGGCGAAAGAGAGATAGACATATAATGAAAATACAGAACGATGTAACAATTTACAATGAGACCCAGGATGACTTAGCCGAAGCCTAAGCCTAAGCCTAAGCCGAAGCCGAAGCCGAAGCCTAAGCCTAAGCTGAAGCCTAAGCCTAAGCCTAAGCCGAAGCCGAAGCCGAAGCCGAAGCCGAAGCCGAAGCCGAAGCCGAAGCCGAAGCCGAAGCCGAAGCCGAAGCCGAAGCCGAAGCCGAAGCCGAAGCCGAAGCCGAAGCCGAAGCCGAAGCCGAAGCCGAAGCCGAAGCCGAAGCCGAAGCCGAAGCCGAAGCCGAAGCCGAAGCCGAAGCCGAAGCCGAAGCCGAAGCCGAAGCCGAAGCCGAAGCCGAAGCCGAAGCCGAAGCCGAAGCCGAAGCCGAAGCCGAAGCCTAAGCCTAAGCCTAAGCCTAAGCCTAAGCCTAAGCCTAAGCCTAAGCCTAAGCCTAAGCCTAAGCCTAAGCCTAAGCCTAAGCCTTTCACAAACATGGTGTTGCTAATGTTGTAGAGAATTAAATTTTGATAAGGACAGAGCCTTCAAAACGTCGAAACGTAATTACCCGAGCAACAATGCGGGACAGCCATTTACACGACGCCATTTGTGAGGCACATTTTGTGGCATTGGCAAACTTATGCTTCGGCCGAATCCGACGACACCGAAAAAAAACGTATATAAAAATCGTATATAAAATCGAATTATGACGTTTTCCTACTACCTAAGTCCAAAATTGGATCGTTTATCGACAGCGGGGCAGTTGTTTCGATATTTTAGGACAGGCGGGGAAGGGAGTAGATAGGAGGGAGGGGGAGGAAAGGTCAGAGCAAATCTGTCCCTCTGTATGTACCTGTTCTTCTCTCTCTCTCTCCCCTTCCATCTCTCTCCCTTTCTCTCTCCCGGAAAGAGTATTTCAGTCTCATCTTTTCACATTTCAGAGAGAGAGAGAGGACATGGATATAGAGAGAGAGAGCGAGAGAGAGAGAGAGGGATAGAGAGAGAGAATTTCGAGCAGTAGCAGATTAATTGTGAATATCCGTGGACGTGGAGCAAAATTGATCAGGGAGAAACCGATAAGATTGAATTGATAGCAGGAGAGAGGGGAGAGAGAGATAGAAACAGAGAACACTAACAAGAGAGAGAGAGAGAGAGGGGGCGAGAGAGAAAGAGAGAGAGATAGAAACCGAGAACATTAACAAGATAGAGAGAGCGTAAAGAGGGAAGATAGACAAAACAAGCATCACGTTCAGGTTTTTGTAGAAATCCAATACTGATCAGTTCAGGTCGTGTATGCCGCACAACATTCACAAATACATCAATAAAACAAACATACTGAGATATTAATTGTTCAATGCGGTATGACACGTGGTTTTCAAACGTAATATGGACATTTCTACGTATTGTATGCAAATTTTTGTGCCACTATGTGCGGGAGGACACCTGAGATATGAGGCAAAGGTGAGTAGAATTTTGTGTGTCGCAGCATCATCGAAACAACTTGCGGAGCACAATTTGAGACACGTTTACACGCATGCAGACAGCTCAAAAGGTTTCGCCGTGTTCGCAGAGAACTAGAGAGATAGTGTTATCGGGAGAGAGAGACATAGATTAAGAGACAGATAGAGAGGGATAGGGCAGCGAAACAACGATAGAGAGAGAGAGAGAGAGAAATGTAGAGGGATAGGAGAGCGAAAACGAGAGGTGTCAGTGTAGGAAGTATGGAATTCCGAGAGGACGTCGACATCGAAGAGGACAACTTTAATGGCAGAAGGGCACGGTCCGCTTGGTCCAAAATGTGGCACAGGGACTACTCGGATGTTCGCGTTTATGTGAGAAGGAGGTGGGGGCCCACGTCTGAAGTAAAAATGAAAGTGAACTTGAGGGAGGCAGAGAGAGAGGGAGGCAGAGAGAGAGGGAGGGAGGGAGGGGAGAGTGAGAAAGGAGGGGAGAGAGAGAGAGAGATGGAGAGAGAGAGGAAGAAGTAGAAAAATGTCATCAAAGTAGAAAGCTATTAGTTTTCCTAGTGCTAGTTACATCAATGCAGTTTTGTTTCCTTCCGAGTCACGATTGAAATGATACTCTAATCTGTCTCTTGCTTTATTTACCTTGAAGTCGAAGAGTGCTTTGCTCAAACTCCTGGTTATAGCAACAACGATTGTGAGTAACTAGCGAAAATTGATGGTTCGCAATGCAATTTGAAAGATTATAGATTACTGTCTAGGTCATCTTTATTCCCAGAACAGCATCGTGAATCACAGAGTGCACATAAACCTGCCAAAGAAGTAATACTAGGAAACGAGAAAATTGGTCACAACACTCACGTGCGCCTTAGCACTTTTCACGAAAACAGTGCGACGAAAAGTTAATACTAAATAAAAAAAAATACATTGAAAGTGAGACGGTAAAACTGGCGAGGAGAAGTCGCCGCACAAGGGTGGCGCACCTCCTTTACGGTACGTGGTGTGTGCGCGAATGTTAGATGGCCCACCTGTGGCGGACATGCGGTGCTAATGCGGCGCACCAGGTTCAAAATTTGCGCCACATGTACGCCAACCGAACGCCCTTTCGTGGGCCTGTGGCGAACTCTAGAGAGGGTGAGCCGCGCCGGTGTGGCAGAGCATCTTTTTTTTGCGCGGCGATGGCGCGGAGTTTCAGCAGTGAAATAGGTGTAGAGCGAGCGGCACACACACCCACATCATGTTTATTTAAATCATAGTATGTTTCCGTTAAATTGCAAAAGTGATCAACATGTAACAAAATGTAAATTTGTGAAGTCTAGTTCTGCTGTGTGGTGCTCCTCACGTCATATGTATGTCTCTAAACACAGGAGTTTTTTTTTAGAAAGCCTCAAGAACTCGCCTTTTTGTTTGTTAAAACTTTTGACGGTTTTAGGATAACTAGGGTTTAGCACAATTTCGTCAAAAAGTACAGTATCGCCGGCAGATGCAGATTAGAAATGACCGAGTTCATATCTTTCCTTTTTTTGCGGAAATATCAACTGATGTCAGTTTTCATAGTTTCCTAGAGTGCGCGTTCTTGGGAAGTGATATGGGGAAGTTAAAATAAATAAATAAACTTTATTGATTTCAAAAAAGCTGGTACACGTCGGATACTGATACGAACGCTCAGTTGTGAATTTTTCCTGTGAAAAGTACGAAAAGTACTTACTCACGGGATTTATTTGTTTACTTGCTATATGTTTTCCTATCACTGTGTTCTTAGGCTTCAACAAACTTTTACAACGTAGGCATTTTGCCTACCGTGTGTACTTTTTGGCGGGAATTTGAACCATTTTATTTACGCTATCACCAGTGAATATTTTTTTTTAGCTCGAGCGTTAGGTCTAGCAATAAAATTTCGACAGAGAGATAGAGATAGAGAGAGAGAAAGATAGAGAGAGAAGAGATATAGATAGATAGATAGAGAGAGAAGAGAGCGAGAGCGAGAGGGAGATTTTCAAGTTTCATAGAGTGAGCGTTCCTTGGATATGATATCATGGAAGTTGCGTATTAGAAACGACCGAGTTCATATCTTTTTATAGAAATATATGTCAAGTGATGTCAACATTTTCACAGTTTTCTAGAGTGAACGTTCTTTTGATTTGATATCGGGGGAAGTTGCAAATAAATAAATAACACCAGTGCAACTGCTAGCACTAGCCCATAGATTTTGCCACTTGTCACGCGCGCACCCTCTTTTGTGCGGCCGAAAATTTTTGTGCAGTAGATCACTGACGAGTTTTTTTTTAAAGGGATTGAAATTAACTGCCGCGTCTGTCTGGTCTGCAAAGTCCAGACATATAATCGGGGTCGAATATGCTTTTTACGAAGTGATTAACGTGTATAAAAAGCGAGACAGAGAGAAAGAGAGAGAGAGAGAGAGAGAGAGCAGAGAAAACTAACATAATTTATTGCACTAAATTTTAGAATCGAGTTTTCTCTATTACCGCAGGCACACTTTCTAACTAATTGTAAGTGAAAAATTCCTAAGTGAAATTTCTTTTTTAAAGCCACCACTTTTTTCTATCCCAATACAGTAGGTATAGGGAATTAATTAATGGTTTAACTGGGTTTAAAGCGGAATACCGGCCGGTTTTTGCAACGTATCGAGTACACCAACATTCTTATGCGTCATATGCAAATGAGCATAAATTAGCATAAAAAATAGACCCCAATTAGACCCCACTTCGCATATATACATAAGGTTCCACGATGCGTTTCAAAAACCGGCCGGTATTTCGCTTTAACAAGGGCTAAACATAAAAATTATTCCTAACGAGTTAATTATTAGTTGAGAATTTTATGTGACTAATCTGGTCACACACTACATATTACCCACTGTCTGATGGGATTATAAATTTTGGTTAGACGATAAAAAAAAGTGCAAAATTTGGACGAACGGGATAACAATTAATGTGAAGTATGTTACGGCAATCAGTATATGGCTTATTGAGAGGTAACAAAAAAGCAACTGCAGTGTTGACAAGCAAAAAGTAATCGGGACCGAGAAAAACCCTAGGTTACTGACACAGCGGTTTACAACACAAAATGGTGTACGTAAGTTTGATAGAGACAATCATATATAAATTCATTACTTTTAACTTCTTGCTTTATCTTTTAAATGGAGTTGCACTGGAGGCGAAAGCGGTGAAAGAGCCCGCAATGCTCATTTTAAGGGTCCTCGAGCGTGGAACTCATCAAAGAGGTATGTCAGGGGGTTTGTGAAACCTAAGTTGGACAACTGCCTTCCCATGTATTTCACGCAAATTTCTGTCCACGTCTGAGCCAGAATAGCGCAGGTTACAAATAATATATGGGAGTGCTGTTGCACATACATACGCTTTAGCAACCACGCACAATACCACTTTAAAGTTGCACAGTTTACTGGAAAACGGACTTGCACAGTTTACTGGAAAAACATGGTTGTCATGGTGCTAATGGTGCATCGTCGTCGGATATGGTGCATGAAGTGTATGATTTGGTATGTCAATGCCTGCCACTAAAGCGGTTTTTTTGGGGAATCATGTGACTTGCTCACAGAATAGGCAAACCTTTTTTTCGGATCTGAGTCTTTTGGGACTACTGTAGAAACGTGAAAGCTTTTTGGACGAAATTGATAAGACTGCCAATAGATCAACAAGTTTTCATTCCCTTTGAGTTTTGACGTTATCACTATCTCAAAAATGAAGAGTTAGTTCCTTGTTTGGACAAGGGACATTTTGTCAAAACATATTCTACTCATTTAGATGAAAAAAAGTTGATCGATAATGCTACTACCTGGAAAACCTAGCAATTTCATGGTAAAAAAAAAAGATGGCCTAAATATTTTTCACCTTTGGTCTGTGAGTTGTACTTTTATGATTAAAGCGATACAACAGCCGATTTTTGGAACGGATTATAAATTGCATTACCGTGCATCATATGCAAATGAGTATGACTAGAATAAAAAATCGAGCTCAATTCGAGCTCAGTTAGCATAAATGCAAAGGAATTCAGTTGTCCATCATACGTTTCGAAAGCCGACGAGGATTTTAGCCACTTTGCTTTTTTTATGGAGAGATTTTAGAATAGCGACGAAAAGATGAAGCACTGTTAGTTTAATAGGTTGGCATAACATTATCACCTCCTGCATAGAATTATAGAAGAAATTACCAAGCATAATTAAATTCACGTTGCCTTCCGCACAAGAAGTCCCTCTCTCTCACTCTTTCTCTCTTTCTCTCTCTCTGTTCCTCTTTCTCTCTCTCCACCCTCACCCCCTCTCCTCCTCGCCCTCTAACTACCCCTCCCTCTCAATAAAAGTCTGAAATACATGATTTTTCCCTTGAAAATTGGCCTGATCTTTAAAACACACTACATCCTGACAGACATGACTAGAACCTGTGCAAAACTAAATAACTTGTCTAAATTGCTTTTGCAAATCCCTGACAGGTTTCCATGGAACGTCTTCAAAGTACACTATACTGTGCGCTTCAATCAAAGCTGGAGATTAGAGTGCACGGATTAGTAATTTGATTGCAGGGGACGTGATAATATTCTACATACAGTGTATAATTTTAAAGCGGTATATCATCAGGATTTTGAAACGTATTCTGGACGTCAGAAACCGCACAGATAGATTCGCAGCCGGATGTTTCAAATCCCCCTTTTTTCAAATCTTCATCAGCGTTACAACAGCCCAGGCCCCAGGGTGTAGGTAGAGCACAGATACACTTATTAGTATGATCCAGTCGTCAAAATTAAAAAACTCAACAAACAATGCTTACCACGTTATCATAGAAGAAAAGTAATCGATAAAAGAGAACAGCGCAAGAAAATTAAAAATAGATACCGGCCAAATGCACGAATTTCTTGGATGTGCAAACATATACTACACTTGCTGCAACTATGTGGTTTCAGTGTCCGTGAGCAGTGAGGAGCAAATATTGTTCTGAGAGCGAGAGAGAGAGAGAGAGAGAAATGAAGAAGAGAGGTAGATACAGTCAAACAGAGAGAAACAGATAGAGGGATGTAGAGTAGAGAGATAGAGATTATATAGATGAATCAGAGAGTGTTGGTTAAAGAGGGAGACACATAGAGAGAAAGAGAGAGAGAACAACCGCGAACATATCTCTTAGTGTAAATAACTCCCCTGTATTTGAAAAGTCTTATTGTAAATAACTCCCCTGTATTTGAAAAGAAAAACGACTGCTCCCGAAGTGACCGTGGTGATCTGAGGGAACCACGCGGTCAATAGTCACGTGTAGCTAAACTTGTAAGAAAAATGTCCAAAAAGGGAAGAGGAACAAAAATGAGAATGTGGAAAGGGAGCTGACCAAATTGTTTTTTCTTTGGAGGCCAGTTTGTGACTCCCCCAAGCTTACAACATTGAACAACGTGAAATTCTCTACAAAATAAGTACGTCTCTAGAAGTCTCGGCCATAGTTCACGGTTTCCTTGTTAGAGAAATAACGTCAGCGGCTTGAAGAAGTGGTGACGGTAGTATTCATTGACCGTTAATAGTGCTCAATCTTTTCTTTACCTTAACGAATTAGGACGCCAATACACGCCGAATTAGCCTTTAGGATAGCTAGAACGCACGCGCCCAAGAGCAAGACGCAGGTGCGGAAGTGCTGCTAAATCACGTTTTGCCCCTTTTCAGTCCAAAATTATTCCGTTTTCCTCTCTCAAGAATTCCGTTTTGGGAAAATGGAGCACGCATACTACACACATTTTGGGTTCTACGAAGGTGCAGTGCAAATTTGGTATTTGGAGAACAGAGAAAAGAGAAAGAGATATATAGAGAGAGAGAAAGACAGAAAGGGAAAGAAAGAGAGAGATCGATATATACTAGAGAGCAAAAATAAACAGGGTGAACATAGAACATTCTGGGCTGGGAGCAAAACCCAAATGAAAATGAGGTTTGCAAAATTGGGGGTTACTAGGGAACGTTTCAGCACCTGGCAACTTTGGAATTGGCACAAACAAAACAAACTAGAAGAGCGTTCCAAGTGTGCATTGGCAAGGACAAACTAATGTTTCAAGAAAAATGGACCCCAATCCGACGTACCATAATGCACAAATACATAGGAATGCAATTGATCATAGTGCAGCGTATTCTGAGGAGTTCGGGCTGTTCAAGTGATGGAAAACGACAACACGACAAGTTATTTACTACTTTCTCTTCATCATTTCATTATGATGCACACCCTCTGTGGTAGATAATGCAGCCTACACCTGGGGGTTCTTATGATAGGCCAACACTTGTTACAGCGGTGGTGAATACGCCCGGTTCGAGCAGGACGCAGCGGAGCATCCGCTGAACGCAGCTCTTTTCCCGGAGTGACCAAGCCGCGCACTGACGTCCCTTGCTACATAATCGGCGACGAGCGTCTTTCCGTGCTAACAATATGCAAAGTACATAACTGGATCATGCAAGAAAACTTGGAGTGTTTACGGGCACGTAGCTTCCAGTCTTGCACTAAACTGTGTGACGGCGCAAAAATATGTGTGCTGCGATGAATTCGCGCACTATCTCTCCTCGCCGCAAAGCGACAAAGCGCCGGAGTCAACAAAAGAGTCAACAACAGATTTACAATGTTGACACAAATTGCAAGTTGTAAGTTGTTATTATAGAGTAAGTTGAGGAATAGAAGAATTAAAAGGGAAAACACAAAAAAACTTGACACTGAGAGATCTCCGCATTCGAATGTCCAAACTTGAAAACAACTAGTGGAAAACAAGATTTTCAACCTTATTGGACTCTAAAAAGCAAAATAATAAAAAATAAAAAAGTGGCTTTGGCACCGTGTAAATCCATAATACTTACATGAATACCAAACATTTGCAACTATAAACAAATCAACGAAAGCAAACTATTCAAACTGGTAAGTACATATTTTACTGTGTAAAAGTAAAACAAGCAATAAATGAAGGAAAAAATACTAAAATAAAAAGAAGGTTACTGTAGGTATTTATTTATAAAATATTACATAGATATAATATATTCAATAAATATATTATATTTATTTACTATTTTTTTAAAATAATAAATAAATATAATATATTTATTAAATATCATTTACTAAATCAATATTGTTCTAAGATTCTAAATGCAAGGTTCGGCGTTCAATGAGCAGTTTTTTGGAAGTTTGACAAACAGTGACACGGCTCCCTTTTTTGATTTTGTTCCACTAAATACGTACGGGAAAATTGCAAACGGCGATTAGGAGTTTATTTTCTAGACCTTAAAAATGTTTTTGCAACCTTTGAAAAATAGAGAAAATAGAGTTTTACTGAAGAAAACACGATAATTGATCTTTAAAATTTACGGAGAAAATAAAAGTGCAAAAAGATTTGTTCCAGTCCCTTTTATGGTAGAACCTGTTTTTTTTCTTTTTTTTTCAAAACTTATTTATTAAACACTCAAAATGTTTGCAGCTAGTATGAATGAGACTTACTAGGCTTATTTTTGGTATAAAGCGAAATACCGGTCGGTTTTTGAAGCGCATCGCGGACAACTGAATTCTTACGTATCTATGCTAATTTGCTCGAATTTAGCTCGGGTTTTTTATTCTAATTTATGTTCATTTGCATAAGTTGCATAAGAATGATGATGTACTCAATGCGTTTCAAAAACCGGCCGGACCGAAAAAAACTAATTCGTATTGAAAAAATTTATTAGTATCATTAATTTATATATAGAAAAACATTGCTTTTGAGAGAGGAGGGGTAGTTGCTTGCTTCCAAAAACAACCGCGTTTGGCGTTTGCCGCATCGTCGCATGCAAATGTGTACGCGCGAAAAAGGAGACTCTAGGTGAATATTTTTCCAAAAACAGTTCGTAGTTTAGTTCTGCGTGTGGGGTTTGGACTATTGCAAAGTTGTACTTGGCAAGCAATGAAAAAAGGTATTTTATGATGGTAGACGTGAAAATCCGTGCATTGAAATTGATAGAAAATGATATCATAGGTGCACCCGGCGACAACGAACGCGTATAAATAAAAGATCATAGAGTCTTGCAAAGAGATAAAGAAATAGACGTTGTAAAACGCAGTAGTTGATTCTACGCTAGCGTAAATAAAATGGCTGGATGCTCTAGGTGAAAAACCTTAGCGGAACGCTGAGAACGTAAGCTCTGTTTAGAGGAAGGGTGAGCGGAAGCGGTATAAATAAATAACGAACATAGATCACAAGGGAGTTTTCAAACACCTTGTCTAATAATGGTGCAAAAGGGTGCGTAGATAAGACGGCGGACAACGAGGTGTAACCGCCGTTCAGGATGTTTGGTCTAATGGTGGTTTGATCTTGACCATGCTCACGTGGTCAGGATAGATAAGAGACATAGGGACCCCCTACCACTGAGACTGTCATAGAATATTGCCTTGGGCACGTAAGGGTGAGGACGGGCGCTTCAGTGCCGGCACCCTTGCCAAAACCGTATCGGCAGATGTGTCGTCACCTCGTCAGAAGAGTGATTTACGTATAGCCCGGAGAATGAGACGAACATGTCGCGGGAAAGAGTAAGGTAAGGAGCGCAGACGCTTCGAAGGTAACAGTGTTCGTTGCCAAACTCTTCGTGGGGCTAATGTCGCTTGAGGAATCTTTCCCATGTATTTATAGCCGTCTATAGTTCTGTATGATTTTCTTGTGTGTGGTGAAATTAGTTCAGTAACTCCTACTGCATCTGTTGCAGTTTGCGAGTTCCCACATATACAGAGGCCATATTCACCACTACGATTCCTCGAGGAAATATTCCCTGGGAACAGCAAATAGCATTCTAAAGTGAGGCATGCACAGAAAAAAGACGGGGAATTCCTCATGGGGAATTGAGTGGTGAATATGGCCTCTGATCTCATAACCAGTTAAAATGGTATGTATGTTTCTGACCGATGCGCATCAAAGTGTCCAGCGAGCCAATGAAGTCCAGAATAGTTGTTTCAATGCTGTTTACACGAGGGAAGAGTTCCTGAAGTTCATCTGGAGATGTTTGGTATTTGACCGACTGATAAGACTCCATGGTACATGGTATAACGTAAAGGTACCTTACACGTGACCGTAACCTATTGATACCAGAGCTGAACATGCAAACATAAGAAACTTCTGGAACAATCGGGCAAGCAGACGTCGCTGGAAGGCAAGAAGTAGTGTGCGGCACAGTTAACGCGCGCAGTTTGCGTGCCAGAAGGATCCTTGGTTTCGGACGTTAACCATCAGCGACCCATAGATGCTGAATCGAGGGGTAACGTGTTGCCTTTCAAGGGGTAGCTAATGTGCCAAGTCTATATGAATTTGATACATGAAATGCACCCGTCCCTTTGTACACGCCGCGGTGCATCGAGAACTCAATACCTCTATCGCGCACGGAGAGTAGTCTTTCGCCGTAGGGCTGCTCCGACTCAGAGGCAAAAGTTCAGTTTTAAACCTTTCCGCAGTTGAAGGACATGTATGAATGAGCGAGAAAATATAGAGAAGGCACGTTGCACATGCCATAGATGTAGTTATTTTAGTGTATATTTGTAAATTAGTAAGACACTATCAAGATCCTCAAATGCGGTGGCTGAACACAATGTTGAAACATTATGCGTTTAAGTTTTGCTAATTGAGAATGAATCCAAAAATCAGATGAAACAATTAAAAGAGATAAAGAGTAACGGATCCGGATCCGCAGAAACGGTGCACCGGAGTCCAGTACATTTTTGAAGCCGGACACACTGGCCTTTAAACTTCCCGGGACCAATTTTCTCGGGAAGCCGATTTAACTCCGCCAGTTTGACCTAGCTACCAACTTTCACATTTTTGGTGGGGAAATGAAACAATTATCCGCTTCAATAAGCTATGGGACAGAACAATTGTCTGGGCACAATACAGTAGGGATAATTAGCCAGATAGTAATAACTATTGATTGAAATTTCTGAGTTATTATCTACAGAAGGAAGAATTAGCTCCGTAGCAATAGCTACAGTATGAAAGACTGTCCGGCACGCTTAGCTACCGTATACTAGGTCAAACTCCTTTCAAGGCACATATTTAGTGCGGGCAAACTGGAAATTTTGAACTGCAATTCAATGTGGACCAGGAAGTACGCCGACAATCGGCCATTATTTGCGAGTGCATTTTAAAGATCCTACCGGACTACCGTATGACTAGAAAGTGGTTAGGGAGATGCTACAAATAGTGTAACATGCAAAAGGCTGCATTGTTTGCTTTCAAAGAGCACACGGAGCGGAAAAACTAGTCGCTTCCAAATCCTAGCTTCATTTGAATTTAGTAGCTTATAATGTCCTTTAACGCCCAAGCTACTTCAATACTTGCGCAACTACGTGGTCAATAATACCGGCGAGGAAAAACAAAGCAAATAAAAAAAAGTAGAAGTGTAAGTATAGACTTTAAGAAACGACACATAGTAAGTATTTTAAACTTATTTACTGACAACTCAAAGCGCAGCAAAATGCCACCACAACAAAATTTAGCAGTAATGAAGAAAATATATCAACTTTTTTCGACAGTATGGAGTTTGGACGCGCGAGCAGTTTCAGGCGTAGCGAAATGTGCGCGTCGTCGGAAACATGTCGCAGACAAAAAGATACACAGGCGATGATGAACTGGAACTCTCAGAGGGAGAGAGAGAGAGAGACAGACATGGAGAGTGAGAGTGAGATATGGAGAGTGAGAGAGAGATAGAAAGAGGGAGAGAAAGAGAGAGAATGGAAAGAAAGAGGCAGAGAGAGAACAGAATGTTAGTACCGTATGAATTCATTCTAACACAAACTAGTAAACCTAGGTACTCCCCATCGGCTTCCTTGTTTGGTAATTTTTATAGACCATTGACAAGTAATGGGGTCTCGATGTATGGCAAAAACAGCGCATTTTGCTTCCAAGTATCAATTGTGCATCTCGTGTACGATTTTGCATACACCTTTGAAAGTTAGAAAATGCACCATTGATAATACTAGAGGAGGCGAAAATGCACAGTTTATGCACGCTCGAAAAAAAATAGTCCTGGGGCTACCGCCGCGGGACCATTTTTTGGCGGCCTGTAGATGTTCTCGTGTAGTGCCAATCTACGGTAATTAAAGCCATACTTGGAAGCAAAAATCGGCAATTTTTGCCATACATCGAGACCCCATAAAAGCTCCCAATAAGCCTTTTTCTTTGGAAGTTAATATACACTGTGTCATTGCGTTAATACACTGTGTCACTCTTTTCCGCACATATTTCTGGCACTTGCAAGTACTGTAGATACTATTTTTCCACGTTCAAACTGCAACCGTTTATATAGTAATCTTTCGCCTCAAATTTTTCCAAAGACCGTCCAAGTGATCTCTGTTTCAGTGACAGTCGATAGGATACTCCATAGAGTGATTGAGTGCGCGAACCGGAGCGGTATATGCATGCCTTTCCATCTATTGTCGTCTCTCTCTCTCTCTCTCCTCTCTCTCTCTCTCTCTCTCTCTCTTTGACTGCCCTGTATCTCTGCTTCTCTCTTACCTCCCCCGAAGACATGCTATCTTGCTCAGGATTCTGGTGGTTTGAACTCATGGACGTCTGACCGCAGTGGTAGAGGACAGAGATTTAGAGCTAGAGTTTAGGCGGACTATCGAGGAAAGGTAGACAGGTTCTCGCCCTCCTTCCTACCTACCGCCGACGAAGACAGAAATCCATGTGACTTAGTTTTGCAACTAAATTAGGCACAAAGATAGAGAGAGAGAGAGAGAGAGAGAGGGAGAGAGAGAGAGACAGAGAGACAGAGAGAGTCAGAGAGAGAGAGAGAGAGAGCGGGAGAGGGAGAGAGACAGAGAAGGTAAACAATCTCAAGAGGAGAGAGATAGAGAGTGAATGTGCACAAAACAGTATGTAACGGGTCATCCAGACCTAAGAAAAACATCGGTTGCCCGTCACAAAATAAACCATTTGGTGAACTGTGGTGACCAGTCCATTTGAATTTGACAACCACTGAGAGACTGTGCGGTGACTAGAAGCCGACGGTTTACGAGGAAAATTGTCACCAGTTGGTCATCAATTGGTCACCAAATGGTTCCAACCTTTTCATATGACTAACCATTCGCAGGTTTTTTTCCCGCTTGATGCAGTTGGTCAGGGTATATTGCACTCGCCGTGAATCCGGAATGGCATTTACATAAATTCTGATGTTTCGATGCCGTCTTACCATATTCACGATCTTTGTTTAACCAGACAAGCTCATCTAACGATTAGTGCTACATATTATACCAACGTATCACACTGAGGCCATATACACCACTCCGATTCCCTCGGGGGAAATATTCCCTGGGAACAGAAAATAGAATCCAGACGGGGAATTCCCCACGGGAAATTGAGTGGTGAATATGGTATCTGGATACGGTGCATACAGGACCACAGTCTTGTTGGTTTGCAATCTGCTCGGCAAGCCTACTTATTTCCACTATCGTCACCCAGCTACCAATTTACATAGAATTGGTGCGCGATTCTCTGTGTGTATTTTAATAATCTGGTTGTTTGCCGACTATAGTCACGTTGTCAAGTGTTTCATTGGTGTGTGTCGGAAAGAAATTCTCGCCTTGACGCTAGCTTGCTCTCTTCCTCTCTCTCTCTCTCTCTCTCTCTCTCTCTCTCTCTCTCTCTGTCTCTCTCTCCCTCTCCCTCTCCCTCCCTTCGCTAGTGGAGTCCTGTTTCGCTAGACTTTACATACATATGTCTGCAAACAAATAATACACAAAAGCATACAGAATGGGCGTCAAGGGCAGCTAAAAGGGGGCGGAGCATGCTTGCAATTCTATTTTATTCTTGAATTCCCTCTTATAGAGACTAAAGTGAGTTTATACGAAGGGAAGTCGATTTAGAGTAATTTTTGAAAATTTTTGGCCCGAGACTTATACGTCAAGTTGTGAGCCGAAAGAGCGATGGAAAGAGAAATGAAAGACAGGGAGAGAGAGAGAGATATAGAGAGAGAGAAAGGGAGAGAGATAGAGAGAGAGAAAGGGAGAGAGAGAGAGTGGGAATAAGTAAGAGAGAGGGGCAGCTTGTGAAAAAGATCAAAGAGAAATTTAACAAAAGGAAGAAATATTCCTTAATTCTCTATTTCGCGCACAGTAGCTCTTCTTACCTTTTTTTGAGGGAAATTTGATCCGAAAGAGACAAAAACACTGAATATTGACATTGAATTTCCATGGTCAAAGGAACCACTACGAGACCAAATTGCGGGCCAGATCTTACAAAATTATGCTATTTTTGCACAGAAAAAGTGTGTGTGCGTGCGTGCGTGTGCATGTGTGTGCGTGTGTGTGCGTGTGTGTTGTTCAGACTTCGCTTAACTAAAGCGTAAGTCTAAACTGATAACTAATTTTTACGTTGTTTTAGAATGTAAAGTGGAGAAAGTTATAAGACACTTCCAGTCTCCGGAATGTTCAGACTGCGCTCGAATGAAGCGCATTCTGAACTATGAGCAAAATACTATATGAATAGCTAATTGCCTAAGAGTTAGAAAACCGACATCAATGACCTAATTAGACTATTAAGAATGATTGATAAACTAGTTGTCAGAGTCTCTTGTGTCATAACATCATGCGCCACATCTGATCCATACCCTGCTACCTGCGACTTGTCTGTCAAAGGTCAGCAGTCTGCCCACCCAATCCGCCGTGTTCCTGAGCTGAGTTGGTCGTCCCTCCCGAGTGCCAGAAGCTGTTGCCGCCAAAAGAAGCTGGAACGCCAGAAGCCGTGGAGATCGCCTTGTGTTGCCTGGTGCATTGGTGAAGTCGAGTGGTGTCGTTGTCTCGGGCATTGAAGAGCCGAGAAACCCGTTAACCTCTTTGATAAATAAAGGATTGGGCTTCGGCCACCTCGTTACTATGTTTTGTTGTTCCTGGTCCTGGAGATCAGTGTTGCATCGTGGCTCGTCATCTCGTGGTGCATTGTTGATACTGTGGTGCTTGATTGATTCTGTGTTTCTGCTTGTTAGGACTGGGCAGGTTGAGGTCATATTTACCACTCAACTTTGAATTTCCATGGTCAAAGGAACCACTACGAGACCAAATTGCGGGCCAGATCTTACAAAATTATGCTATTTTTGCACAGAAAAAGTGTGTGTGCGTGCGTGCGTGTGCGTGTGTGTGCGTGTGTGTGCGTGTGTGTGCTTGTGTGTGTGCATGTATGTGTGTGTGTGTGCGTGTATGCGTGTGTGGGTGCGTGCGTGTGTGGGTGCGTGTGTGGGCGTGTGTGTGCGTGTGTGTGCGTTTTTTTGCAATTGAGGTCCATCGATTAATATCTGGACATTCTGATGTAATCAGAGACCCAGCTGAGGTCATATTTACCACTCAACCCGCCGAGGGTCCAGGGGAAGTTCTCTTCTGTCTTTTTCCCTGCGACTCTCACATTATCATGCTATTTTCTGTTCCCAGGGAATATTTCGCCAAGAGAATCGTAGTGGTGAATATGGCTTCTGCACTCACACGGGGATTCCCCAGTGCCACATTTATCGGATTACTGTATTTAGGACAACGAGACGTTTTGATATATGCGCCCTTATAGGCGCTAATTGGATTGGATCATTATGTCGCCCACTGGGGTTTCCTCGTCTCCCTTTGAGGATTACGTAACTCCCAAAGGTGGGGGTATCCCCATGGGAGTCTGGGGAAGCCCCCGCTCTTGTCACTAGGTCATCGCACACGGGAGGCCGTCTACTGTATGACGTCACTTGCGCCCTGATTTGCATATGTATTGGACTAACTACAGGTCTCTGGTCTTCAACCGCGTACGCCCCTTCTTTTTGCCCCCCTACGCGGCTGGCCGGGGGCCCCCTGCGCGGTTGGCTGGGGGTGCGCTGCGCGGTTGAGCTCCCCGAGGCACCGCGCACCCAGCCGCGTAGTTTGCATACTACGCGGCTGGGTGCGCCCCCCTCTGCGCGGTACGCGGTTGGCTACGCCCGCACTGGAAACTGCGCGGCTGGCTACGCGTGCACTCCAATTTGCGCGGCTGGCAGAAGGGGCGCGCGCACCCAGGAACGTAGGTACAGGTTATACAGCCTCGTGATGGCGCGGGAACAATTAATGCATGGAAAATGCTGGGTGTTTCAATTATGCAGATGGCGAGGGATTCACTATTTCCAAACACTAGGAATTTTACCGACGGCTACGCAATGGAAAGGTGGTAGTGTGAGCAGAACATACATAAAATCCTCATAGAAAATAACTGTTATTTTAGGCATTTGGTACTTCCATTACAATGTAAAAACTTTGCGTTGTCGCCGCAGTACGGCCAGGATCGCATGGAAAGCCCAGGGTTACGCTGGAGGTGAGCCAGAAGAGTGCGAAATGAATATCCAATCGGCATGCAAGTGGCGCTCTTTCGGCGTACTAGCCACGTATCCTGAGATCCTACCTTCTTTCGAGTGCAGGGAGATATGTAGAGCTTCTCATTTTTAATTAGAGCAGTGAAACGATGTCCCCAAAAAAGACACTAATGTTAAGGGAACACTGAATATAGCTTCTGATTAGAAACTTCGACTGTTTCGTGCAAGTCTCTTTTCCTTATGCACAGAATCTTTGCTTGCTCACGGAACTTGTGGCACCCAGAAATTCTCAAAAATTTGCAGTTTACGTAATGCACCATCAGGAATCTAGAGGGATTGAACTACGTTGGTCCAAAGTAGTTCAAAGAGCTTATTATACAATTGTTTATAAAAATTATGTTCCGGAGTTCTCTCCACGCATCCTGTTAAATTCTTGTCGTCGACGTTTACGAAAAGGCGTCCTGTTCCAGCTGGCGCACCTACTGCGCACCTACGCGCCTACTGCGCACCTATTGCACAATCCAGTCCCAGCAGGCAATATCTTTGTATGGGTAGAAAATGAATACAACAGTTCTAATCATAGTATGTACAATTATTTATGAGATCTGTTGTTTTTCATACTGTAGTAGCGTAAAATTTTGATACAATCTTTTCACTACTTTTTGTGCTGTGATAATGAACAATGAATTTACATTTTAATGTTTAATTTTACAGTTTTTTTGTTAGTCAATTTTGTTAGCCTTCGGTGTAGACGTAGGCATAGTCAGGCTTAAAAGTAGAAAAGGTTATATATGCACAAATTCTGCTTTACACGGAAGGCTAGTCCGCGGGTGGCCCCCCACCCAATTTTCCATTTTCAATCCATGTGCAGTTTGCATACACATTGTAGCAATTGCCTCTTGAAAATCGTATTGAATTCAATTGCCCTGTGCAATTACGCAAGTACAATTGCCTAATTGCCATTCAATAATCCCCGTCATGTCTGCACTTTTTTGACGCCTGTTTTTGCACCAAAGACACTGCGCCAGCCTGTTTTCCCATATCAGCTCGGGAACTCAGAAACAACTCGGCTTGCATATTCATATTAAATTTTAGATTTATTCCCTACTCCCTGAATTCTCTGTCTACTTTTTTACTAATTTATAAAAGAAGAAGAATTTGAATTTAATTGTTCTAGATTGATTCCAATCGATTATAAATCGAAAATGCACATGCTTCCGTACTGGAGAGGTAAGAGTTTTTTTCCGATTTTTGTATGTAAACCTTTAGTTAACCCGTAAGTATTTGAGCTACCACAGAACTACGTATATTTTATAAGAGACACATTTTTTTAATAATATTTTATGGCACTAGTTTTATTCAACACTGAACATTCCACGCTTCACGCACGGAGAGTTGTACTAAAGCTTGAACTCAAACTAAAACATTTACGTGCGTTTTTATGTGGGTGAAAAGATGTCTCTGAAATGTATAGCATAAACTAAAATTGAAATAATTATGCATATTTCTTGGCCAATTTCATGTAAGAAAAAGTAGAGAAAGGTAGAAAAACTTAATTTCAGAGCTATTTCTGGAAGACCCGCACCTTCCTCTGATATGTTTGGCAAGTTGCGTGATTACGATGTTGTGCAGCGTCGCAGCGGTGAGCGTTTTTTCTTATTCGACACCACTTGGCAAGCACTGACACGGAATGACACCTCTGGGCATCCACCTTGTACTTTGAACACGTACTAGCTAAGATGCATCTTTAATAAATGGGCCTCTTGGACCACTACTGTGGGCACTCTTTGGGACTTTGTCTGCTCGTCTTTACTCTCTAATTTTCACCTACTCCATAGTCTGTCTTCCCTTTTCAAACTTTCTCCATATAAAGTCACCAAGCGTTTCGTTATGTTGCAACTTACTAATAAAAGGCAACATTTTATCGGAGTTCGCGCGCAGATTTTTACCCGAGATAACCAGTTTTGATCTATTAAATTACATTCTTTATGTAAGTTATGTTGAGGTAATCAATATGAAGACTTGCCAACTAGAAATGGGTTTGACAAAAAAAAGAAGAGAGAAACCATGTGCTTTCCGACACTAAATGGTACTCAATTTGCACGTAATACGTTTCAAAACCACGTACCATACCGCTTTAAGGCCATTCGGAAACCCTCGTTGCTCGTCCTCTGCCTACCGCTTCTCTCATTCATGAACGCGTTGGCGATGGGACTTCCGAAGTACGGATACACTATTCAAATAATCATATTTCTGTGAGTTTTCGTCTTTTTTGTCACTCTTTAAAGCGAAATAACGGCCCGTTTTTAAACGTATCGTGAACATCTGCGATTTTATGCATTTATGCTAAGTAGAGTCGAATTTTTATGCTAATTTATACTAATTTGCATTAGTTGCATAAAATGAAGATGTCCACGATGCGTTTCAAAAACCGGCGTATTTCGCTTTAAAGTTTCAATCTTGAAAGCCTTTGTCCCTTTACGTCATGCATTATGACTACGGTAGCACGGGACGTGACTATGTAACTATGTTAGTGTTATTTTGTTTATTATTTATTGATTTATCTTCAGATTCGGTGCCCAAATTTTATCGATTTATTTCCGTAATCATCGTCATATTTTGACCAAAATGAAGCATTTCCATAGTGGGAAAACAATCGATACGCTGAAGTGGATGATCGAACAGGTTAGATCTTTGGGTTTTTGTTTTGAAATTTTATTTATATGCTTCTTATTACTTACAGTTAGTGGTATGTGAACTTTCCAAGTCTTGGGCAATTTAGGAACTGTGTAAGTGCTCAGGCCCGTGTATCGAAGCCCTTAGTTCTTAGGTCAACTCAGTTTTACTTACGTTGTTACGTAAACCTGTAGACGTAAGTACAATTCACCAAGGTCCCATTCCGTCCAATGTTCAAAGTAAATACTATAGTAAACACTATATTATGATTTTTCAGTTTGGTTTCCTCCGTTCCATGACCATCCTGGCTGAGGTTGTCTTATCGTGGGTTTATCTACACTATTTGTATGCTTTTTCTATATTTGCCCTTGTTTTTTAAAAATTAGATAAGCGCGTCGGGCGGGCTTGAAGGTGTTCATGTTAGTAGCATACTATGTAGTAACATTCTTGGGGCAAGAGTGTTTATATATACAATATTTTAATGTAGTTAGAAACTCCATAGTACAGGATACGGTACATATCGTAATATATCGTGGCAGAGTACTGTAAAATGCCCTAAGCATCATGCGTCTTGTCTATTCTTAAGTTTATACGATGTCCTTTATGCATAGAATCTTATTATATAAAGGAGCCGGGTGATTTTATTTGTGAAGAGTTTGAAGCCGGGTGATTTTATTTGTGATTACGACCACAAAGAATTATTCTACGTTTCAGACATTTGGTATAAGAAGGCAACACTTCGCATATTTCCAAAATTAAGCGTAATAGGATCTCATAACATAAACGTTGGAATATACGCTTCAGGCGTTTCATATAAATATGCCATATGCGCACATCGAAGTATCGTTTACATAACATTTGATGTTGCCTCAGGCATAAAACACAAAACTTTTTTATTTTCCCAAAAAAATTGATAAAATTTAGTGAAGAATCTACAACAACTCCATTTTTCCTGTGCCTGGTCAACTTTGTAATCACCGTATCCGGAATGGTCTCTTTGACGGTGATGCGGAAGTTTAGCAATGGGTTGGTTTAATTGCTTAATTGCTTAATTGCTTAATTTTAGTTGCCAAGGCTTCAACCGTAATTATCGAAGGACAGGCCCATGAAAAAATAGCACTCTGGTTTTTTTTGCATATATTTATACAGTGCCTATCAAGTTTAAGGACACCCAAAAATGTTTTTCCGCTAGGTTTTGAAGAAATCTAGCGCAACCACTAAATCAAGCATGCTCAAAATCCCAAACAAAATTGGTTTCAGCATAAAAACCTGTTGAGCGAATTATTCGGTAGTTGGTGACGCTGCGGAGTTTTTCCATGTGTCTGAGCATATATATATATATATGAAAATATTACTGTTCCCTTATTTCTAGTGACTTATTTATATAGTCTTTTTTAAACTACTGTATCATATATCAACTTCTGTATTGCTAAGTGATGACGTCATGTTACGTTGGGTATAATTATGATACCGTACCCTTTCACGAATTTCAGGCACATTCCCTTCGGAATCCAATCCGTATGCTTCATGCACGCAGTCGGTTTCCAGTTGAGCACGAACCCTATGCTAAGCGAGTTTTTGAATCTCCCGCCAAAATGGGGACTCGACGGTGTGATGAGGATTCAAGGTGTGTGCCTTTTTTGTTTTGGTTTACTGTAATTTCCTGTGGACTAGCAGTACATTATTTATCTTGTAAAAGATAACTATGTCTGCAACTTTTCATGGATTCGTGTTCGTGACCCATTTGTGGCGCATAAATAAAGTTTGTTTTTCAAAACGTTGTGGTGAATTATCTCGTGGTGTATACCTTTTCGGAAAAGTAATGTAATTGTAACTAGTGTGTTGCCTAACTAAATGACGGTTCGTGTCCCGTAACCCGAGTTTGTATTTAAGGGGTAACTAACTTTTTGACCGAACACATCGGGATGCATCACTATATATAAAATCGAACTAAGTAAATTAGGGTGGCACGCGTCGGGACAATGTTTACCTAACTATCTTTCAAAGGGTTGGGATACCTTTCAGGCGGAAATTCAAAAGTTGGTGCTGATCATCTAACATTCTGATGCCTTGGTCGCAGAATGATTTACTCTTTGTTTTTCCCAAACAAACCCTTAAAAGTCACCGAACCTTTATTTCCTCCTCTCTCTAAACATATCTAACCTCCACGTCTCTCTTCAGTGTTGTATCGATGCATCGTGCTCGTCTTCCTATCCATCGCGTCTGTGGTCGCCTGCGTCTCTTCTAAACGTGAGCGTGCACGAGACCAGGCCCTTATACAACAACAGCCGCAGGCCTAGGTAGGCCTAGGTACCACCTAGACCGCCCGCGGGCCTAACCTGAGCAAACAATTAGCACGCGTGCGAGATTGATCTAGCGCTCTTCTATGCATATGGGATTCAAGACTCAGGTCTTGCTTTGTAATAGTATTGAATTTCACCGAGCGTATCCGTGTATTGTTTGAGTGAGCTTGGTTACGAACCTGATTGAGCAGCAGAGACCGTATTCCCCGAGGGGGATCTTTTGTATTTTCCCTCGACTTCCACCAATCTTGTGTCCACAGGGAATAGTTCCCCGCGGGAATCGTAGTAGTGAATATGGCTTTTGCTTCTGGATGTGGTCTTACTTTATATCCCCTCTAGCTCAAACTCAAACGTTCTCACGCAAAGCCGCCCAGGTGATACTTATGTAAAATATATTATTGAAATGTTTGGAATTTCATTCCATTTATTATTGCTTACCCAATTATATATCTCCTCATTTTTGAGCGCTATTTTTGTCATTTCTGTGTATTTGGTTGCGTTTTGCAATTTGCATTAGTAGTGCTCTTTCGCATGACAGCATTTAAATTGTCATGTAGTGTCAGTGGTTGTAGACCACTATAAAAATTGTGAATATTAAAATCATAAATTCTAATTTCTTACTGTAAGTTGTTGTTTAGTATACAGTATCTGCGAAGTTATGAACCTTGTTTTTAATTTATTTTTAATTATCGATTTCATTTTATTTTGATGAGCCCCAGGCTTGCAATGAAGTAATGACCATTTTGATCTCACAAACAGTGTATATGAAAATTGTACGACCAAAATTTGTTATTCATTATATTTTCTTATGAAATAATGTTTTTGCTTGTAAATAAAGTATATTGCAACCAATTAGCTTATTGACAATTTGAATAGAAAATTGTTTACGGACAGCTTAACTTAAAGGGGAGTTACGCCATGTTTTAATTATTTTGTAATGAATGAATGAATGATACCGTGCACAGGAAATGACACTACCAGTAACCATATCTGTAACTGTAAATGTGTATCTTTTTTTAGAGCGGAATACCGGCCGGTTTTTGAAACGCACCGTGGACAACTATGTATTTATGCTTATTACTCGAATTTAGCTCGATTTTTTATTCTAATTTATGCCCATTTGCATATGCTGCATAAGACTGCTGGTGTACTCGATGAATTTCAAAAAACGGCCGGTATTTCGCTTTAAAGGGACCGGGGCACCTTGTCCCTTGTCCTTGTTGTTGGAGGCCGGCCAGCCTGCAATAAGTTGCTGCAAATATTGTCAATTTTTTCCCAATCTTAATTGAATTCCACCACCGACAGTAAAACAAACTATAGGTCCAAAAGGTTCACTTTTTGCCTTTGTAAAATTTTTTATTTCGATCTTTTTGGTTCCTGCTCGTTAAAAACGTGATGTTTGGCGTACATTTTGTTTTCAAATAAAAAACTGGGCTGGGCGGAGTATTAAATTCAACCAGTATAACATCATTAAACTGTACCTGTTGTATAGAAGATAATTACATGGTTCGAAAAGTATAAAAAAGTGGTTTATTGTACGAAATGTGTTGTTTTATGGTTATTTATAGTGACAATAGAGAGATATTGCTCGATGCTTGATAATACTGTGCAGGGTTCAGGCTCACCAAAATTTTAAATTTTCTGTTTATTTAGCTTCTTCAGTTTAGCTGTTTAGCATGTCAACCAACGTTTTAGGGCTTCTAGTACACTAAACGTTTTTAGGCTTCTGAGCCAGATGTAAACGTTTACTTCTATGCGCCTATACCATGTCAATGATCTTCTTTAACAGAACCAGTCACTTTAAAGCGATATAACAGTCTGTTTGGAAACGCATGTTGGACGCTTTGCTGTATTCCCACCCGCATGTAGCGTACGAAAATAACTGCGCGAGACTGCTCAATCTAATTACAATATCAGGCGCCGGAGTGTAGTTATCCAAAATCTCTTTCAAAAACCGGTTGTTATATCGCTTTAACAGAACCAGTCCTTTAAGAGCTTCTTTTTTTTTGAATAAAAACATAGTAATGATGTGTAAATTCTATTGTTCCACATTGGTTTTCATTGGTCACATAACGAAAGAGAGGTTTCTTTTTTTTTATGGTAAGCCAGTCAGTCAATTTTGAATATGAACATACAACTTTGCCTTTAACCGTAAGTACACTTTACATGTACTTTATTTTAATTATCGAAGTAATGCCCGCTAACAGTTCCAGTTTTGTAGCGAAAACAACACTTGTTATGCGCTAACTTGGTAATTCACACTAAATAATAATTACTGTTTTGTTGGCGGCTAAGAAATGTGTTTTGAAGTCGTACAGCCTTCCTGACAAATTTATTTAATTTGTTTAAGCATAACGTATGAGGCATGGGAACTAAACAATACTAGTACTAATGGATTCGGATAAATTTGATTTATAACTTACAAATTGTTTTGGCGCATAGACATATGTATTTTCAAAATGTATATGTATTTTTTTTTGAATACGTTGAGTAGATATTCCAATGAAGTTTTCAAGAATAGCACTTTTTGAGGTTTGGTGACCTTTTTTGTATGCTTCCAATATTCAAGCGAATAGCGGAATAGCGGCCGGTTTTTGAAACGGATCGTGGACAACTGCATTCTTACGTATTTATGTAAAGTTGCTCGAATTTAGCTCGATTTTTTATTCTAATTTATGCTCGTTTGCATAAGCTGCATAAGAAAGCTGGGGTACTCGATGTGTTTCAAAAACCCACCGGTATTTCGCTTTAAATCTAGACCTAGATCAAAAGGTTGCACCGAGGTAGCGCTAGGGCCAGTGGGTGCTGGTTATTCTAGAACATCAAAAATTGTTTCGTTTTGGGTTTCAAAGATTCTCTGTGAATCCAACTTTTGTTCTTACTGTAGTAAATCGGCTCTTAGCAGCATACGGTAGTTCCTTACAATAACAGCCACAGCATACGGTATATTCAGTACAATTGCGGCGTATTTTTAATTTTCTTCTAGAACAATTTTGGTCCCGCCTGAACATTAACAATTCACAAATCTCAGCTTGTTTACATATGTATGAAAATAAAAAATGACTTCAAAAGCACGCGATCCTGTGTTGGGAGTTTAGTAGCCTGACGTGTTTGAATATCGTGTCTACGCACATAAATAACATAAATAGCGCCGGATGTTCTTGCTCTTATTAGATGTTTCAACGTACACTTCTCTTCGATTAAAGCAAAATACCGGCTGGTTTTTGAAACGCATCGCGGACAACCGAATTCTCACGTATTTATGCTAATTTGCTCGAATTTAGCTTGATTTTTTATTCTAATTTATCTTAATTTGCATAAGATGCATAAGAATGCTGGGGTACTCGATGTGTTTCAAAAACCGGCCGGTATTTTGCTTTAATATTTTGCCTCACAGTTAATTAGTACAGTAAGTTTGGAAGCGCATGCCGGACGCTGCATTCCAATACATTGTATGCAAATTGCTGCACGATAATTGTGCGTTTCTATATTAATATGCATACTATATCTGGGAATGCGGTTGTCCAAATACGGCCATTATATCGCATTAAATAATATTTATTTCCACTGTAGGGATATTGGATAGCTAGTCATTTTTCGGCCAACGGAAATTCAGCTCCCGTGAGATATATGGGATGATTAGGTACAGCCTCTATTCGCTAACCGGTAAAACTCAGTCTGTGTCCGCAAATATCTGGCTGGCGCTAAAAAGTTGGGCGGCTATTAGATGGCGAGCACCTGGCGAAAGTCTGGCGATAGTTAAGAAAACGCCCATAAATTCCAGAAGATACAAATTTTGTAATCTGGCTTTCAACCATATAACTTTTACAATATAAGATGTTTACTCTACATATTCTGACCTTTGTATGTAGGATGTCTCAACTCTATGCGTTTTTTGATCACTTATTTTGTACTGTATGATCATTTTGTTTTTGTGGCATGCAGATCACACTATCATACTTACGTAATAGTAACTAAACAAAACTTAATCCAGGTTTAACTCTTACTGCATGCACTTAGAGATTGACTCCGCCCCCAGCCTCCAAAAACAAATGTATATATATTGTGTGTTTGATCTCTAGCAATTTTGCACTCGTGCTAACTGTATCCTGAATAGTATATTCGTGCTGTTTTGAAATTCTGCGTGTAGATTGCTTTAAAAATGTTTTATGTTCCTTTTGAACTTGAAATGTTTGCCATTTTGAAAACACATATTGTACGTCGTAGGTGGCGAGTTAATTTTGACGATGCTATAAATTTTTTAAAGCCCATTTTTGTATCGCTTTGCTATGTCACCGCAATAATTTATAATGATCCAGTTGAGTATTTAACTTGAACGAGGAGTTTAACTTTAAAAAAAAGTAAAACTTTAATCGACCAAAATGCTCTTTTCCTAAAGATTTGCCTCTATATTTCACGCATGACAAGTTCGTTCCGCACGTGGGTTTGTTGCCACAAATCGTATCAAAAATTGAAATCTTGCATATCACATCACTATGTTCTATAGGATAGGATTTTAGTACAAAACACCGCTGAACCATAACCGAAATTATATTTTCAATATGAAATAGATATTTAATTCATTCAACCTTCAAGGCTCTACGACCTACATATGTAGCTATCGGAACCAAAATTCGTCAACTTGATCAACCAAAAAGTTTAGTAGCAGGCTCGCATGTGAACGTGCGTCTGACACTTGCACTTTTAGTGGTACTTTATATAACTTCATGGAATAATAGCGTAGCGCATCACGAAAACTGCAGAAATAAAGCAGTGCTACGAATTGCAACTTCTACATTCTACATGTACACTACGGTACTTGCTATAACGTAGAACTATTCGCTTTAATAGGATACTTCAACACCAAAATACATTTGATTTCGAAACCCATCTTTTCGAAAAAGCTGATTGTGTGACATATTACATAACCGTTTAAGTCGTGCAAATACGCCAAATGCACCCTTTTCAGTGTGAGCGATCAAAAAGTATCCTAAACTGATGCAAACAACGATGATGCGAGAATGTCGTAAACTATTATAGTTACATAGCAAAGTCAGTTTTTATTGCACCCGGATTTAAACCATATTTTTATGTCAAATTGGGTTGCGAAAGTTGACAGGAGGTGTCACTAGTACTTAGGGAGAACTTATACCAGCCATCCGCTATATTTCGGCCCTTATTTGGCGCATGTCTGGCACACTTTGCTGGTAAAGCGACGCCGCGCAGCACTTGTAAAATCTTTGAAGCGATTGAACGACCGGTTTGTGAAACGTATGTTAAATAGCCGCATTCCCATGTATTATATGCAAGTGAGTATGACTAAAATAAAAAATTGTCCCCAATTGGACCACACTTCGACCCCCATGCAATTGTCCAATATACGTTTCAAAAACCGGCTGCTATATCGCTTCAAATGAGTTTTCGTCCATGTGCGTAAGTGGCTGCACGTGGTCACATACTAAACGACGTGTAAACTGTGTTTCCGTATGTATCTGTGACTAAACGTTTTATTCGAATTTCCGGCGTTTGATATACAGACATTTTAAATTTCTCCTCCTTTGATAGAATCATTTGTGAATTTCTTTAGAGTGTCATAGACCATTTTGTCCGAAAATTCATCGAAAAATCTCGCGGCGTACCAATGCAGCGCAAAACAACGCAGCGCGCAGTTGTCTACCGTTGTTTTTCTTCCTAATTTTCGTTCAAAACAAAACCTACGCGTCTTTCCGAACAACTATTTTACATTATTTTATTATTTCTCGAATTTCTTCTATTATTTTCGCCTGTAAATTTTTTCATCTAAAACTCCAAAGCAACAAGTTTTCCTTTCAGGAAAGCTGTCGCTAGAAACACTGGAAACTACACGTCTTATTGGACCACAATATACTTATGTAATCGAGCGACATGAAGATATTCAACAGTGGGTTTTCATTTTTATTTTATTTTATTTTATGTTGAAGATCATAGTGCCATGCTGACTGTTTATTACTGTAACCAACATACGGTAAACAGAAAACGAAGCATCGCATGACTCCGTTAATGAATCCCGAGCATTTTCCGAGAAACTACGCGTTTCCGAGGATTTTCCGTCTATTTCCCGAGTATTCTCCGAGAAGATTCTCGGAAAAAGCTCGGAAACTTTGAGGTTCTCGGGCCGAGCTCGGAAAATAGGCGGGCCGAGCTCGGGAGCTGTCTGTTTGTCCGTTTCCGAGCATTTCCCGCGGATTTTCCGAGCATTTTCCGACAAACTTTCGTTTTCCGAGCTTTTTCCGACTAAAAACCGAGTAGGAAACAAGTAATAACCTAGCTGGTTTTTCCGCGGGAAATGCTCGGAACAAGGATCATAGTAAGTTCAAGAAACAATGCGGATTTTTTTGTGCGACTAAAAGTAGGCAACGTGTAAAAGAGGGGATTTTTGTGAACGCCGGTTTGTGGCGCGCTACTGGCTCCCATTTGGCGCAGCGCACGCGAGGTGCGTTATTTCTGTACCACTTGGTGAGCACAAATGAGGAGTGCGCTGCGCATTCACGGCTCACAGAGCGAGAGGTTCCCAAATGTAAGAGTACACACCGTTTCATGGCCTAACAGTAAGATCTTTAAGTGAACGTAAATAAATAAGGGGATTAAAGTTAAACTATAGTTTATCTAAATAGTATAGACTCCTTAGTACGCAAACAAATTTGGTAGAAATTGAACAATACACTGACGAAACTCGGCTGGTGCACGAAAAAAAAAACAGGTACGCCTAGATCTCGCCCAGTCTTCGCCGGACCGGCGCCAGGTCCGGGCGAGTACATTCTAAACCCTTTCTAAAAAACACCGGGCGAACATTGTGCGGAAGCGCCGCGCACCCTTTTATCTGTTTCTGCATCGATTTTCGCCTTTTCGTCCAGCCCTTTCGCCGGGCAAACCTGGCGAGTACCTGGCGATGTCTGGGCGAGGAGTTTTTTTTGGCCACCACCGTTTCGCGTTTCGATTCAGTGCGTGCTTGCTTTCTTTGAAATGTTTGTATTCGAGAAACTTCTGTTCAAACTTCGTCCGCATGAACTCCACCTCACTTTGTTTGTAAAGATCTTCATCTGTTTGAAGCTTCATTATTTACAGAATCACGAGCTCTTTTTTTCTGGAAAACGGTTTCCTACATAGTCTGCGCCTGAACCTTTATCCGATCACTGTTCATTCCCCTAGCCGCTGAGCATTACCAATATACCTTTTATTTTCTATAGTAATAAGACCGTATATTACTGTGAAACCTATTGTTTTGAAGCCAAAACAAAACTGAAACCAACACTTAGTTTGGGACCTCTAAGAATACCTCTTGATGAATTTCCTTTAGTTTTGATAATGAGTCAGGTCTTCATGTATTTATTAAAGGGAATGACAAGGGGGATTCTGCGCAGAAGGCATCTCCTTTAAGCAGATGAAGTGAATCTCGAAAGGCGCACAAAGAAGTATACCCATCGATTGAAAACAATTAAAATTTTGTCATAAATGTGAACAAAATCACATTTGGATCAATCAATAGGGCAGCTCAATATCACAGTGGACCGCGCCGCAGTTGGAGTGCGTCGCGTCCGTTCAAACACGCCGTGGCTTCAGTGAATACATTGGTCTGAAGCCAAAATCCGAAATACTATGGTGAAGACATTTTCTGGAGGGATTTGAAATTGTTTTTCTTTTTATCCAAAAGATTTTGTTTATTTTGGTTTTCACTTTTCTTACCTACAATAAATAAACCGATTATTGAGCCCAACATGCAAAACCGGCTTGACATTCCCTTTAAAACCGTTTGAAGTTTTTTTTCTGCGAGTGAATTTCTAGGAAAAAAGATGTCAACCCATATAGTTTTCGCGGCCAACTTCCGCAGCTGATTTGTCTCGTTGTACGAGGGACCAAGTCCATTTAGTTTATAATTTAACGAGAGAGACAGAGTGAAAGAGAGAAAAGAGAGAGAGAGAGAGAGAAAGAGAAAGAGAGCGAGAGAGAGCGCCGGAGAGAGACAGAGGGAGAGAGCGAAAAGAGAGAGAGAAAAGAGAGAGAGAAAGAGAGAATAAGAGAGAAAAACTGTTTATGCCATTTTCGCGAAATAATCGTGAAATTAACTACAAATTCTATAGTAACGCTGTTTACAGATTTCGCTGTCCCTAGTGCAGGTATAAATTTTGTATTCGAATTCGAAGTACGCTGACCATAAAAACTCGCTGTTTTTATAGTCATTCTGCGAGAATTTCACAGAAAACCACATAGAAAACATAGACGTTCACAGATTTACTTATTTATTCGGCTCGTGTGCAAAGCTAACTCTTGGAGTCAGGGACAGGCACATGCAATCAAAGTTGTGCTGAATTTTCTTCTACACAGAAAAAGAGCTGTACGCCGTATGACACGCGGCAGAAAGTGGAACATAATTTGCATATAATACCTGGCACCACGTGCCCTGTTGCTTTAAATTTTTTGTCCATTGCCTTTTTTTACCCTTCCTAGGTCTAGACGGCAACAAGTCCATGATTCATCCTAGATCTGGTCTAGGAGTACAGGGCCACTCTTTATGACCTCTCCTCTCTCTCCCCCTTCTCTCTCTCTCTCTCTCTCTCTCTCTCTCTATCTCTCTCTCTCTCTCTCTCTCTATCTGTCTCTCTCTCTGTGCCTCTGGCACTCTCTCTCTATAGCGCTCTCTCCCTCTGGCTTTTGCATAGACCTCTCAATTTCGCGTGCTCCTTATTCAGTAACACTTTGCCTCTCTTCGCATAGACAAAATGTGAATGCCAAGCTTTTCCATTCGTTCCGCCCAATATAGGGGCTGCAAACTAGACGTTGCTTATCCCATCCAAGATCATCCTGGATAAATTTTTTTCTATTCAAGACTACGCGAACTTACTATTAACCATTTTCAAGATCAGTAATTTTCTCTGCAGCATAATCATAAAAAAACCTACTGTTCCTTTTTTCGAGTTTCGAATTTTGTGTCCGATTGGTACAAATGCCCGTGACTGGTACGCGTGCACCCTTGCTGCACTTAGCCGCCTCTACCATCTCGGACCACAACACGAAATTCGCACCCACCCTCTCCCTAAACTTTTTTTTTCGTCTAGTTCTGAATTTTCACATTTTGTACCATATGAACATTTAAAGCAAAATAACAGCCGGTTCTTGAAACCTATATTAGACACCTGTACTCCCATGTGTTGTATGCAACTGAATATAATTAGAATAGAAAATCGCGCAGTAATTGCATACACTACTACAGCATCCAGTATTCGTTTCAAAAAAGGTTGTTATACCGCTTGCTAGGTCTGTTTCCGCACTCGTTGCAGCGTGTGTTTATCTGGCAAATTACCTCTATGAGGCTGGCGTCGTCGGTTAATTGCAAAATATCCATACAAATTACTGGCTGAACTTGTACTTTGATCATTCTTTGCGGGCCGTCATTATATATTTCTTACATGTAAATTCCACAGTATCATGCGGACAATTAGCCCACGCAAACAAAACTCTTCCCTTATATTCTTATGTATGCATTACTCAACTTTCCATTGGGGAAAAAGCTGACGTCTCTCTGCAAAAGGCCAACTTAATTAAGTGGACAGAGAGAGAGAGAGAGAGAGAGAGAGAGAGAGAGAGAGAGGGAGGGAGAGAGAGAGAGAGAGAGAGGGAGGGAGAGAGCGAGAGAGAGAGAGCGAAGGGGAAGAGAGAGAGAGAGAGAGAGGGAGGGAGCGAAGGAGAGAGAAAATAAAAGAGAGACAGGATCCTAAACTTTTGTTCCGATCATAAAATTCAGCGAAAATTCCTATCGGCGCAGTCACACCGTTGCCTCTGCCGCTGATGATTCAGAAAAAATATGTCTGAGAGGAACTGTCTTCTGTAATAGTCGAATAGCAATATTCTTCCCAAAGTTTTTGCTTTTCTTAAATGGTCGGGCCAAAAGTTGTGCTGAGTATTATTGTGCGCAAACCGCGTGCTCCCCAAGTACGCTCTTGACAGCCTTGGCAACAACGTCAAAATTTGGAAAGTTGCACGCCGTTAGTTTCTGGCGTGCAAGTTGCTCGCAGTGACGTTGCCCTTTGCACGCGGGGGAAGAAGTAAGATTGCCGCTTGCACGCCATAAAGTTGCCCCTTGCACGCCAACTTTCGTCAGTGTTGTTACTCGTACGCAGCCCTAAACTGGGTGCGCTGCTGCTATACCTGGGCACTTTTTTTAGTTCCACTCATGGTGAAAGTCTGAACTTTCACGTTTAACCGACCAATTAAAATATTGTAACATATTCGTTTTCTAGTTCCTGAATGCAACTTGTACCAATTTAGTGAAGCTAGCGTGGCTAATACTCCAATCCAATCGGTATTCTGTAACATACGGTGGCTTCTGGCCATCGCTTAATTTTTTTCTAACTCTTGAAATCCCGGCTCGTAATTTAAAATAGAAATAATATTTGAAATGGAGAAGTCAATTGCTTCCACATGTTTTTCGTTCACATCCGACGGATAAAAAAGAATACGAACAAATAAAGCAATGAAAGAGAGAGGAGAGAGAGGGGGAGAGAGAGCAAGAGAGAGAGAGAGACAGAAAGAGAGAAAGAGAGAAATAGAGAAAGAGAGAGAGAAAGAGAGAGATGGGGAAGAAGAGAATTTCAGATAGACGTGGGTCTTCTTGCAGCAAGCCGCAGTGCATATTGCCCTGTCAAGAACTTTCATGAATTATGTTCATTTCCGCTATTTTATTGCTTCGCCGTTCAAATATCCATAAATCTCATATAGTGAAAAAACAACTCGATTTCGCCCAGAAAACCAGAGCGGCGAGAAACGGGCGCGCAAATCACGCGCCGCGAATACCCGGCGGCACCTGTGCAAAAAACGTGCGCGGCATTTGCTTTTCGTCTCTCTCTCTCTCTCTCTCTCTCTCTCTCTCTTTCTCTTTCAGTTCCGCTCACCATTACATGCGTTCAGTTATTTCGTTTCTGGTGCAATTTAAGTACAGCTGTACTCTTTTTAAAATCTCAAGGTCGTGTTGAGCGTTGGGATTTATACAGTTTGATTGTTTTTACAATTACAAAAATTACAAAAACAAAATGCAAAATTTGGAAACTTACTTCAAGAAAACATGCATCAAAAAAGGAGCTTAAATTCAATTTTAATCAAATCCTTATTAACTAAATTACTATAATAATACACACAATGATGGCACTCAACTTTACCCTGATGGACAGTCCTAGCTTTAGTCCTCCCTATAGTTCTTATCTATCGTTCTTACTAAAATGGTGCGCATTGTTTGTATGCGTTCGCCACTTCGTATATTTTCGCCAGACGCAATACATTGCTTTTTTACGTGTGACATACGTGTCCTGCATCCCACACACTGTGTTTATGGAACAGAGTTGGCTGAATTTCATATTTTTATATTTTATCCACATTTTAGCTTGTAGAATATGATTGAAATAAAATAAAGGCCCCTATCATCACAAAAATAATAATAAATATATTTAAAATATTATGCTCACATTTTTCCTGTAGAATAATCGCTATGGATGATTTTTTTGCGAAGGTTTAGGTTTCAAATTTTTTTCCCGCAAATTCCTTTTAATCAGCGTTATCAAAACATTAAACAAATCAATAGGAGAAGTTAAACTCCAGATAAATCCTGTAACTTTAATTAAATATCTTGTCCGGGATATGTTTGTTGTAGATTTTTAATCTTCCGTTAAACGGATAGAGAACAATAAGGAATAGGAATGGGATTATAGTTCATTATGAACCCTTTATTATTGTTATTAGTATGTTTACTCTTGATAACATCCTTATTATATTTTCCTTTTTATTCATTCCATTATTATCTTTCACTAATACTTTACTTTTACTAAATCGTCTGCGCTTCAATAGCAGCGTACTACTTTTTTTTTTTTTTTTCTTTTTTCTTTTTTCGAAAATGTAGTAGATGCTTGCAAAAATTTTCCCGCTGTTTTGATGAACCCTTTTGATACTTGAATATTCTATAGAGTTCGAGCTCGTTGTGGGAAATAAACATAGATTAGTTCCTCATACGTCAGAATGCTTTTCATATTACTTTTGTCTAGAATTCCAAGGCGAATGAATAAACTATGAAGCATCATATTCAGACTCAGACTGAAGTTTGTCGGTGTTTGCAGGTTTGCACGTAGATTTATGCAACGTGAAACTTTGAGCGCGGCACTTATGTGATGGCCGGTCTTTTTTGCAAAATCGGCGCCCAACCAGCGCCAGACGTTCGCAGCGCGGACTTTTCTACGACCTTTCCAATGTTCCCTGTGGTGAACTCGTTAGTCTCCTTTTCTTATGTTAATTATATCATTTTCTATGTTTTTCATAGGAATAATGACAGCATTTTCCTTTTTCAACAAAACATAATACATCATAATCGTGTTTCATTTCTTTTCGACATTGTGTAAAATGAAGAGGATATCTATTACATCTATGAGCTATTGCATATGTATTTCAAATTTGTATTTCTTTTTATAAAATTTTTCATGTTGCTAGGGCGTCACTGGTTTAGCTTCATGGTGATATATGTTTGGTTTTTAGTTTGAACTACAAAAAACATTAAAACCCTATAAACATCAACTAACCTAGAAGTGGCACGGCCTTTCGTTTCTTACTGTTCTGACGACGAGTGAGCTCGTTTAGGAGAACGGGCCCGGGGGAACCCCGTTCCTACCCAGGGTACCCCTCCCTATCATGCTTTAAGATGTCTGGGAGTCGCCCGGGGATGAGAGGCCGGTGAATTGCGCACTTAAACTTGCGCATTTTTTGCTCGAACTGCGCATTTAAACATTTAAACTTGCGCTCAACGGCGCACCTTTCCACATCCTTATCACATATTTTTCCAAATGCTCATTCTTCTTCTCAGGCTTCTAATTTTAATTCTTTTTAGTTGATATGAACTTCTTCGGAGAAACTTATTAATCTAAAACAACATTTTCACCCTATCAAGCCCTTCAATATGCCAACATTGCGTGTTAATCCACTTTCCGTTCATCACTATCAATTTGTCATTCGTAGTCCTGCGTAGTCGAGGAAGCCCCACCTTCTTAGACTTTGACTCTGTTTGCGCTATAAGGTTTCTGCGAGCCCCCTCTGGTTTGCCTTGGTCAAATGTTTTCATTTTATTCTGAACATAGCCTCCATCTTCCCGACCGATTATACTGACTCTTGATCAATTTCTTCATGCATGTGGTTTATATGCTGATTTACGACTCGTACCTCGTTCTATGTCGTCGCTAATTAACACTCAAAGTACCGTAATCTCAGACTGTCGGCGCTTCACGTCGTCTGCGCGTTGACCGCCCCCGCGTTCGCCCACCGTACATCTATGTGCACGACCCTATCCGGAGGAAGAGAGATCCTCGGTGACGTCACGGAGGACCACCCTCCCTGAGAAGACGACAAAGTACAGACTACAAAGTATAAACTACAAGCTGCACCACCAATCGTTGTGGCCAAAACCTACTGTATTCTTGTATTGGTTATATGAAAGCTGAGGTGATCTAATAAGGATGGCGCCCCTACACTTGAGTGTTCCGCCCCTACTTGGCCTTAGGGAACGGAGTCTGCAGGAGGAGAACGGCCCCGGGGAACCCCCGTTCCTACCCAGGGTACCCTCCCTATCCATGCACTATTATGTCTGGGAGTCGCCCGGGGATGAGAGCCCGGTGACGTCACTACATCAACTTAATCAATATTCTGCAATTCCGCCCAGATCAATATCGCATGAAAGCCAGGCTCCGCTGTTGAGGGAGGATGGAGGTGAGCTGGGGCTTTAAAGTGGTGTGACACGTGGTTTGTAAAGTGTATGCTCGATAATGGCATACACATGTATTATACACATGGAAAGTGTAGGGTAGGGAACACGCATCACTAACCACATGCAATACGGCTTTAGCGCTTCTTTTTTTGAGTGTGATTATTTGTTACCTAATAGCCCGTATTCTCGGGCCGACGGAAACGTTCCGTTTGGGAAATCCTTTGTATGCAAATTTCTCGACTATCTAGACTAGCTGGGGAAAAATTTGCATACGAATGAGCTCCCAAACGGAACATTCCCGTCGACCCGAGAATACGGGCTATTATTTATAACGCGCAGTTTTGAGAATTGTCGGTGTTCGAATGTCTAGCGTAACGACAAAGTTAATTTTATTAGACGAACTTATTATTATTAGCATAATGTGGACACACCACTAAGGTAAGGGTGGCAGACAGCAAATTAGAATATTTTAGTCCGATGGCAACCTGTTCTATTTTATCAACTTCTTTGCCAATATCAAAATGTTCTTTGATTTTTTAACGTGCAAAAAAGTGAAACGAATTAGTTTTCTCACGAATCGGTCGGCTATCTCTCTAAAGAACAAATATATATAAAAAGAGGATTAGAAATTACACTTCAGATGTCAGAAGTCAGAGAGAGAGAGAGAGAGAGAAACAGAGAGAGAGAGATGAGAGAGCGCGAGATGAGAGGAGGAGAGAGATAAGGATGAGGATGGCTATCTAGACGAAGAAACGAGAGATGTAGAAATTAGATCAACAGAGGGTTGCTGATTCCTTGTGGGAATTAAAACAAACGAATAGGACCAAGGAACTAAAACAAATAAGCAAAGAGAAATACAAAACAATTTATACAAACAAGAAGCTCGCGTCCAACGAATTAGCATAGCAACTCGCTATAGCCATCAGCCCAGGACTACGGTAGAGTAATTGTAAAGAAGCTACTTGTTTTAGTTCGCTAGAAATTCGGATGCTAGTGATTACTTCACTTATTTATAAGCACAATTTCCAACGCACAATTTGTCTGTGTGTTTTGTTCACACAATTTGTTGTGGATTGTTTTGCCCATTTTTCAGAAAATCAAAAATTCAAAGCTTTTGGCCAAACACGCTTGAACTTTAATTATGGCTAATGAGCTGCAGAAATCGAAATGACATTAAAGGGATCAGCTCACCTCAAATCGTGTCTGTTTTTTCTGTATCTTTATTTTCTATAAGGGATAATAAAAATTTGGAATACAAAAAGTAGTGTTATATTTCAATACTCACGAAGATATTAGGTGATAAAGTGGTGGATCGATCGGCCCGAAATGAAAAAGTGTAATTGTCCTGCCTTGTTTGTATGGGACAATTAACACTTTTTCATTTCGGGCCGATCGATCCACCACTTTATCCCCTAATATCTTCGTGAGTATTGAAATATAACACTACTTTTCGTATTCCAAATTTTTATTATCCCTTATAGAAAATAAAGAAACAGAAAAAACAGACACGATTTGAGGTGAGCCGATCCCTTTAATGGCAATTGTGTTCTTATAATTTTTCTTATATTCTATCTTATATTTTCCCCTAATATTCTTTAGTCTCTGCAAAACAAAAGAAGAACGTTAGAGCTGCGGAAATTAGTGAAATTAAACGCGGTTCCTTAAAGGATCGCAGTCACTACAAATTCGTATTTTTTATTCGCTTTTCATTAATTGTTCAAGTATGTGAAGAAAACGACGATTCCAGCGCCAAAGTACGGCAAAACGAACTCAGGGAGAGAAATCCCTGTTTATGACTTTTACTTATATACCGTAGTTTATAATTGCCCGTATAGAGTTTCATAATAAATACCCTGCAGTGATAAACCACGCGCCAGGTGTAACACCGCAGGCTGTTCACTCTCCAAGTACCCCTGGCAATTGCATATATGCACCGGCGTCGGTCATTTATCAAAACTCATTCTCATTGATTTCTCTCCCTGAGTTCCATTTTATGTGGATTTTTATGGGCTGCATATTGTTTTATAAATCTGCTTGCATCTAATAAAAATCGAATAAAAAAGTTGATTTTGAAGTGACTGCCTTCCTTTAAAGGGTAGGGCCCACGAAAATGAACCTATATGTAAATGGAGTCTATTACAACATCTACAAACTAATTTCCAAAACGCGATTCAACCCGCCGAAGTTTTTCAGCGTGGATTTCCTTCAAAAAAAGTGCAAGTTTCTTATTTTTTGTCCCGAGGGTACCTGATAGCTAGAGCCCCTGGGCTATAGTACGCAATGGCCAGTAAGCAAAAACGTTTCAATGTATGGGGATGGAAACTGAAAAAATTGTGAACCGTAGAATAATCAATACAATGTTCAACACTTCTGATTTGATACACAGAGGCCGTGAGCAGATAAACAAGGACGGGTTCTAGACGACAAATCACTCGAAGACCTCAGGCTAGGCAGCAAGTGGGGGGATCGCCTTGTTTTTATTCTGGCTGGATTGGCAGAGTAGAGTAACTCGCAGAAATCAATCAATCAATAAATCAAAAAAATCCGAGAATAAATCAATCAATCAATAAATCAATAAAATCCGAGAATATTGATTTTTCTGTTTTCAAATCCTCCCTTTTTTTAGAAGTGATTCACGTGGTCGATGCTCAACGGAGTAATGAGGTGTGCGACTCGTCCGCTGGGATTACTATAACTAAATTGGACAAGTAAGTATTATTAAACTTCTAGTTTTATACTTTTTATACCTTACTTTAGGGCTCGACTTGAGCGGTGAGAGAACAGAGAGTGAGAGAGAGAGAGAGAGAGAGAAAGAGATAACAAAGCAGACAGGAAGGGATGAACTAGTTTCATAACTAGTTCAAGAACCCGACTAGAGCCTATGTTTCCATTTTGTCCGTTTTATTTTATCAGTTTTCTTAACTCTCTCGTCTCATTGCTTATACTATACTTAATTTTTATATATTGCTTTAAAGCGAAATACCGGGCGGTTGTTGAGACGCATCGTGGGCAGCAGCATTCTTACGTATTCTTACCCAAATTTGCTCGAATTTAGCTCGATTTTTATGCCAATTTATGTTCATTTGCATAATCTGCATAAGAATACTGGTTTACTCGATGTGTTTCAAAAACCTGTCTACGGTACCTTCTGTAAGGAAAGCTCACAGGAAAAACTTCCCCATGGTGAATCTGAATAATATTTAGTTTGTATATATTATAATAAATACCCTTTTTATGAATTATGAACAAATAATAAACGTAGGTTTATATCGGTGGGCCTGTCCCTTTAAAAGAGAGTATATAATACGCGAATAAACTAACAAAAAGTTCGAAGTTGTTTCGATTTTGCCAATATATAGGAAATAGTTGGAGTTTGATCACACATACGGCAAAATTCAATACGATAAAGTGGTTTTGGAATGAAATCTATCGAAATGCTGTGAACAAATAGAGCGGGAACTACAAATGTATATGGCGCTTCGAAATTATATAATATTATTTTGAAGTCTCATCAAGGTAGATCTGATAAAGTTCGTAACATATAATACATAAATTCGTTGCTCAAATGTTTCATAGCTCAGCTTTTGGTATTCCACCTGCGTAGACCAGAGGCCATGTTCACCACTCAATTCCCCATTGGGAATTCCCCATCTTTTTCTCTGCGTGTCTCAGATTAGAATGCTATTTTCAGTCCCCAGGGAATATTTCACCCAGGGAATCGGAGTGGTGAATATGGGCATGGCCTCTGGACCAAAAAGATCTGCTTTTTTCAGTTTGACGCAATCATCCAGATATTATCAGTCTCAGCGACCTATGATTTAAAATCTAATTTTAGAATTAGAATGGTCTTATGATAAGGGGTCATACTTCATATCCATTATCTAGCCGAGCCCATTGAGCGTTAAATAATTGTTAGAAGTCGTCTCCTCTTTTATGAAGGGTTGCGTTTTCAAGGAACAACATTTATTAGAGAGCAACATAAACAACACAAATAAATATACTTCTGATAAACCATCCGCGACAAAGATTGAAAATGTAACAGCAAAACTAGTATTGGTTTTTGTAGTATTTTTGTTGGAGAAAGGACCTCTTCTAAAATTCTATAAAATTCTACTCTAGATGCTTGCTTACTTACTACCTTACTAGTACATTTTAAAGTCAAATAGTAAGAAAGTACAAGAAACAAAAACTTATCAACAAATCACGAAACATTTTGATCTTATCGGGAAAGCGTTATCAAAGAAGTATGCGTTAGTGCGTTAGTAGCAAATCGTAGATCACTTAGTTTATAGAGAAAAAACATCAAATTTCCTCGAATGCATCTTGTGCTTATTTACTTCTTTACATGTAGTTCTTTGCCAGATTTTGTAAGAAAGGAAATTTTCTTGATATGTGTTTTCTAAACCTTAAAAGTGTTAACTCTTCATCTTTCGCCCCTCTACTCTCACTCCCCATTTCTCTATATCTCCCCCTCTCTTGCCCTCTCTCACTCTCTCTCTGTCTCTCTCGCCTCTCTCTCTTCTAATCCTCTAACTCTCTAGTGGGTGTTCTGTGGTCGACGTCGAGGAGGTTCCATCTGAAGCCGGCACCCCATCAGAATACCACGATCAGTGGATTCTCGCCCCATTGGCTGTGACCATTCTCAAGATGAAACTCAAAAAGAGATTGCCAGTCCAGCATGAGAAGAAGGAAACACGCATGCAGTTCTTCTTGGAGGTGAGCCTTTGGATGTCTAGTCTAAATGGTAAAAAATATAATAACGAAAAAAGTGAGTTTTTCATCTCCTGTTGTAGTAAATCTGACATTGTGATGCATTTTCTCATTGATATGGTCTTACTTTGACAAAACTTGCGCGATACATTTTTGTATGTTCGTAAGAAATGTTATACTGTGTTCATGTTATCTAGTAGAACATAGTCTGCAGTTTAGTTTAAACTACTTGAAGAATGAGCACATCGTGGTTCCAGACTGATTATTTGAAAATATATGGATTATAGAAAATCCTGACGGTACCACATGCATTTACGATTACGTTCAGACTCTGATCCCATTCATATTCGCCGGCACGGGCCTCGTCTTTGCCGGTTTGCTTATTGCCAAGAGCCGAGAGTGGCAATTTTTCAAGGTTTGACTGAATTTTCAGATATCTCTAGTTCCTAAGTGACGTTATTTTGTAGTAAGCATTGTTTAACTTCAAAAACTTGTTACTCTATTCTTCATTCTAGTGAGTCAATGCAGTGTAGAATGATTACGACTTTATTCTACAGGGTTCCTGAGCAGAGTAGACGACGTCCAGCTAATTGTTCAACGTCTTCAAATTGAAGAGGTTCTAATGTGATCCCAAAACTTTAGGAGACAAGCGGCGCGCTAATGTTGGTTCCGGTACTCTTTGGGCTGAAGGGAAATTTGGAGATGACGTTGGCATCGAGGCTATCTACACTGGTAAGAAACTTCACTGAAGTTCTAAAATATCTATCTCTTGCGAAGACGGGTCTAACCTTAACCTGAGCGTTTAGCCTAGGTTCCAATTTCCAAGAGCACCACACGGCCAGAATAAAGCGAATAAAGAACAAAGCTGATATGTTTGGTGTGTTCTGAGATGGAAAATGACCACCGTCACTTTTCACTCGCAATCAGATGCCGTATTCACCAACACACAGGGAGCCCTCATAGGGCTCTGAATCTCTTCTGCTCCCGCACACTGTACGCACTCTTTAGCTCCCTGGGGAGGACAGGGAGGGCTCCCTGCGTATTTGTGAATACGGTCTCAGAACACATGTATATCGGACCCTCTTTTCCATACTTAATTTCCTTACTAATAGGAATTCTTCAGGCAAACCTCGGTTTTATGGAGACTGCGGCACAGAAGCGACAAGTTCTCTTTTCCAATATGGCGCTAATTCAAGTGCAGGCAATTGTTGTTAGCAGTCTTGCGGTCGCAATTACTGTTATTACGTTACTGGTGGATCCGAAGGAGAATATCAACGTAAGTGTTTGCGTGCGTGTGCGTGTGCGTGTGCGTGTGCGTGTGTGTGTGCGTGTGCGTGTGCGTGTGCGTGTGCGTGTGCGTGTGCGTGTGCGTGTGCGTGTGCGTGTGCGTGTGCGTGTGCGTGTGCGTGTGCGTGTGCGTGTGCGTGTGCGTGTGCGTGTGTGTGCGTGTGCGTGTGCGTGTGCGTGTGCGTGTGCGTGTGCGTGTGCGTGTGCGTGTGCGTGTGCGTGTGCGTGTGCGTGTGCGTGTGCGTGTGCGTGTGCGTGTGCGTGTGCGTGTGCGTGTGCGTGTGCGTGTGCGTGTGCGTGTGCGTGTGCGTGTGCGTGTGCGTGCGTTTTCTCTACGTACGTCGTAGTATAACTCTGCGTGGCACATGTCTATGTCATGAACATTGTACGGACATATACAACGAAGAAAACATTCGAATCGAAATTTTAACTTTTTTTTTTTCTCTAGGTCACCTTCCCCCGTGTACTCCATCTACTAGTCACCGGAGTCGCTACGGCCTCAGCTGCTTCGTGTGTATTAGGAGCACTGATGTTCGCGGTGGTCTGCTTGGCGCGGAAGTATAAGGTACCACTAATTATGACTTCTACTAACATACGGTTCTACTAACGTAATAGGGTAAACTTAGGTAATATGTACTAACCATAAGGCACTCAGACAAGGGTAACAGTTTTTCTTTGCCTACTCCCACTGTTTTTATTCTATTCATAAGATCTTATTATATAAAGGAGAAGAGTTTAGTTTTTGTTTGAAGCCAACAAAGCCCATTCATAAAGATTTGCTCGCAGAAATGGCACATACAAAAACCTTACCCTCCGGCGGGATTCGAACCCACCGTGAATGAACAGTGAACACACCGAACTCTCGATTCACAGTGTATTTATGCACATTTAGATCAATCCGGACAATATCACAACGCCAATGGCCGCATCATTAGGCGATGTGTCGACACTCATGTTCATGGTAAGCTTTTCACCGTTTGATATTGGCATATGAACCCTTTATCTTTCGCCATGTTTCATGTGGTGAATATACAACCCTCTAGTTTGTACATAGTAGTAATATGTGCGTAGTAGTGACTTTTCATGGCTTAACAGTTTAACTGTTTGTCAAGCAGCATCCCAGGATGTAACTGATTGTCTCGGGGCATCCATTTGTCGTATATTGGTATATTTTCTCTAACGACCTGCATTTATCCAAAAATACTTTTCAAAAACCGGCTGTCATACCGCTTTAAAGTATACATTTCAGCTCGGCCTCGGCACTTTATTCCTTCAACTTCGTGACAATAGCACATGGATTCTGTGTATTCTCATCGGACTATTCTATCTGTCCGCCATTGTGGGAGTGCTCGTCGCTTATCGGGACCAATTCACAGCCGAGGTGAGGGACTGTTACCATAGGCATACATTTCGATTTACCAACCGAAGACGGATTTTCTTTTGATGACCTTATTCGAATCAGACGGGGCCAAGCGCCTTGTTCCACGCCAGGTCGCTGGTTCGAGCCCGGCCCGGACCCCCCTTCACCCCACCAAGGTGTAAAAGTTGGTAGCTGGGTAAAACCGGCGGAGAAAATTCGGCTTCCCGATAGAATTGGCCCAGTTCGTCCGGCTTCAGAAATGAAACGGACCCCGGTGCACAGTTTCTGCGGATTCGGTTGATATAACCCGGTACTCTTTATCTTTTTATCTTTTTTTTTTTCGAATCAGAACTGGAAGTAGCATAAGGTCATAAAATCGACAAACCGTATTGTGTGCGTGAACCGAATTTTAGGGCTAGCCGAAAAATCTTATTATATAAAGGAGAAGAGTTTGTCACGGGTTTGTTTTTATGTGCACAACGAAATCCCTCCATAAAGAAAATTCTTCGGTCGAAAGAGCATATACAATCTTTGCCAATGGCGAGATTCGAACACACAGCAGCACAGAACCTCTCGCATCATGGCCCAACGCTCTACCGGTTAGGCTATGCTAGCTTATCATACGGGTAATCATCTCTCTACATAGAGCACCTTCAATGGCAAATTTGCATGCTAGCATTAGTCGCGTGGAGATCCAAACTGATTATTATACGTTTCCACAATCAGAGACGTGTGAATTTAAGTGGCACGGAAGAGAAAGATACGAGAGTTAACTTTTTACATTTTAGCAATTCTTTTTTAAATAGGGAAGCAATCGGCCGAAGTCCGATTCCTCCAGTCGGAGAAGAGCCCGTAGGGCTCTTTAAACGGCTGGTTTATAAATATGGCAACTAGGAACCAACAAGTGGCGCATTACTACCTCACTGTGCATATACATAGCGTTTGAAACGTACAATGCGAGCCCTTCCTCAGTAGTACCATACATGGACGGTTCACTGGACTTTGAAGCAATATTCACCACTCCGATTCCCTCAGGGAAATATTCCCTGATGACAAAAAATAGCACTCTAATGTGAGACAAGCAGAGAAAAAGACGGGGCCTCTGGAGATACCATATTCCCCACTTACTTCCCCAAGAGGGAAATATTGTCCCTTTCCCTGTTACGCTCACGGTTGTATGGAATTCTCTCCCCGGGGAATATTTCCCCCATGGGAGTCGAGTGTGGTGAATATGGCTTCAAAAGATCTGACTTGTTGGGGGAAACATGAGGCTGACCAAACGTTCACGACATACAAGGTCTCTACAGCTTGAGCTACACATGCCCGTTTTCGTTAAAATACGCGACCACACCAGCAAAGTAGTTCATGGCTATAACCAACTTACTCTTCTTTAACTTTTTTGTAGTAAGATAACATTTCCTTAGCTTACTGGCTTTTCGACAATATGGCCACCTTACTTTACAGGTGCTGAAAAACGGATGGTGGGCGGTGTTGACAGCTATGTTGATATCGATCGGTGCCGGATTTGGATTTGAGAAAGCAATGAGCATCTTCGAGATTGGAACATATCAACCAGTGATAAATGGTAAGTTGTTAGATGAATAACCTTTAAAATGTGTGCGGTTGAGTGCGTGTGCGGGTGAGTGCGTGTGTGTGTGTGTGCGTGTGTGCGGGAGAGTGCGTGTGCGTGTGTATGCGTGTGTGTGTATGTGCGTGTGCGTGTGCGTGTGTGTGTGTGCGAGTGTGTGAGTGTGTGTGTGCGTGGGCATGTGGTGTGTGTGTACAGAAGAAGTATGCATTTTATATTTTAGGAGTCGGTGGTAACCTAGTAGCAGTGCAGGCAAGTCGTATCTCAACATATTTGCACTGGAGAAGAAAGCATAAAATCGAAGAAGAACATGGATGGATGCATCATTGCAACCCGATTAATGCATTCCTGGGATCGCGTAAGTATTTTTTTAAAGCGTCATAACAGCTGGTTGTTGAAGCCTATATTGGACGCTTTCCCAGATGTTGTGGGCAAATCAATTAATTAGAAAAAAAAACGTAGTATCCCGTAGTCATTTACACGCACGAATTGTTTATCATATTTCAAAAACCCGGATGTTACATCGCTTTAAAATCAATATGTCTTTGTGTCTTAGATTTTTTCTTCTAGACCCTCGCTTGTTAATACTAAATTATTCCACTGTAGAATACTATACAGTGCGTTGATGCCTTGTATATGGATGGCGCTGTACATATGGTATTTAATTTATAAAACTTTAAAATGTTTGAATGTTTAGAAGAAGATGCGGTGGCAGCTCGAATACTCACAGCGATGTCCGTTCCGGGACTTCTGGTCTTCTTTGGGGTACTGTAGTTTCTTTTGTGTTAAAAATATGTCCACCTTGCCTTCTATCTTGCGTGGCTATCTGAATTAAGGAGCATCTTGCTCCTTCAGATAGAACTAGCTCGAAATATTTGCTCCCCAAGACTGAGGCTCCCCAAGGCTGAAGCTCCCCAAGGCTGAAGCTCCCCAAGGCTGAGGCTCTCCAAGGCTGAAGCTCCGCAAGGCTGAAGCTCCCCAAGGCTGAGGCTCCCCAAGGCTGAAGCTCCCCAAGCCAAGGAATCCATTCCTAAACCCCAGAACGTACAAAGCGAACTTGTGCGACATTTTATGTTCGTAATAAATGTTATGTTATGTTATGTTAACTTGACAACATTCCTTAAAACAGCAGAACGGTCTAAACTGGTAAGTCGCGCTTCTAACCACTATGATTATCGGTTCTTGAGGGCTAATTACTGTTGCTATTTTGTAATTGACCATGATTTTTCATTCCAGGTACTTTGGCTGGGATCTTATCTTCTTCAAATACCCGTCCATATTACCGTACCATTCATTGTTGGATATTTGCTGGTGGGATTAGCACAGGTACGGAAATCTCCTTTATTTTTAGTCTCCTCGTTGGGATTAAGCTTAGGCTTAGGCTTAGCTTAGGCTTAGGCTTAGGCTCAGGATTCTTCAAATACCCTTCCATATTACTGTTCCAGAGCCTTTATTTTTTAGTCTCCTCGTTGGGCAATGTTTTTTTTACATGACATTTTTCACTGTGGCTTGATAGTTTTGTTTTGATTGGCTGCTTCATTTCCATAGAAAATTCGTATCCATTTTACAAAGAAATTTTTTTTGAAGGAATATAAGGCCTGTATGGCATTGCAATTTTACGCATGTTAAAAAATTTTCCAATTTTAGGTTCTTGTCCTTCTTTTCGTGTGCCAATGGTTAGTGCGGACGATGTGGAGGTACCGGATTGATCCGGATAACTCTGCGATTCCCATCCTGACCGCACTTGGAGATCTGCTAGGCCAGGTTCGGGATAGATATGCAGGGAGAGAGAGAGAGAGAGAGAGAGAGAGATAGAGAGAGAGAGAAGGTACAGTAACTTACTATAAAACATCGTGTTTAGGTGCTTCTGGCCGGCTGTTTCCTGGTTATGGTGCACGTATTCGGTGACACGCAATTTTACTCACAAGAACATATGACTTCGATGGGAATCACGACATAATGAATTAATACGGGTGATAGACTACTATGGCTGTATTACATTTCAGATATTCAGAAACTGAGAGAGAGAGAGATAGAGAGAGAGAGAGAGAGAGAGAGAGTGAGAGAGAGAAAGAGAGAGAGAGAAGAGAGAAGGAGAAGCGATGGAGGAATAGGGAGAGGGGTGGGCTAGAAAAAGATGTGATGTATACAGCTAGTAGAATTGTATTATGCTTTGTTTTGCATATCATCATTATTACTAAATTGAAAGATGACTATGTTGAAATTAAGACATTCAGATCTGCCAAGCTTATCGTACTGTTATTTGCATAGAACTCTGCTTATCGTTCATCTGTTAGGGCCAAGCTTTACTTTATCGAAACGGTTTTTTATTTTTATTTTCTAGTTTGATTTGGATTTGAAAAAAAAAACAGTTATATTACCAATGCCAAGTTTTCCATCTTTTTTTTTTGCTTTTACATGTTTTAGACGAACTGATTGTGTTTGAAAATTTCGGGTTGTTTTCTTAATACATGTAACTTGTAACGTTTTCACGTCTGCTTTAATTCGAATTTTATTTCCAAAATTTTTTTTTAAGTTTATGCAAATTCTTTATTAAATACCAAGTTCAATAATTTGTATTTTTAATTTATAGACTTTCAGCACTGACCCATATTTGCATTAACAACAATGTCGAAAGAATACAATTTTTGGCCGTCTATTATATATTTGATGTGTTTGAAACATTTGGATGTAACTGTGGAATTGTAAAAATTAAAGAGAGTGTGCGCTTTTAGAGTGCGCGATCGCCGCGGTACTTATTTTGAAACGTATGCCGCTTTTCCATATGTTGTATATAAATGAGTATTATTAGAATAAAAAATCGGGCACTATCGCGCAGTTATTTGCATACAGTGCATGGCATGGGAATACAAGTCCAGCATAGGTTTCAAAAACCGGCTGTTATACCAGTCCAGTGCGGTCCTTTGATCCCGATCAAATAATAGGTTGATTCATTGTTTTAGGAAAATATTCGACCTTGACCAGGAAATACATCATTGCCAACCGAAACAAGTAATTCGCTAATCAAATTTGCCTGTAATTTCACTAATACACTGGCATATCATTATGTACCAAAGCCTTTTTTTTGTTCCAAAATAGAAGACAAAAGAAAAAGAGGACATGCACATAAATATGTGCCGAAATGTTTAATTAGTTTTCAAATATGGTCATTTATACGCGTCTTTGAGGGGCGAATATGGTTGAAATGTTAAAGCGAAATACTGACCGGTTTTTGAAACGCATCGAGTAGACCATCATTCTTATGCCGTGTATGCAAATGGAAATAAATTAGAATAAAAATCGAGCTAAATTCAAGCAAATTAGCATAAATTCGTAAGATTTCAGTTGTCCACGATGCGTTTCAAAAACCGGCTGGTATTTCGCTTGAAAATTAGGTGGTAAGCAGACAAAAAGAAAATAAGGAACTGTTTTTTGTCTTGTTGTTAATTTTTTTATGCTACTGTATACCGTTGCCGAGAAACCGTCCGGATTTAATGTGTACTTGTTTGTGTATTTCTCTCTATATCATTCTCTCTCTTCTCTTTCTTTCACTAACTATGTGTCAGTCACATCTCTATCTCTCTCTCTTTCAGTCTCACTTTCGCTCTCTCTCTCTTTCAGTCTCACTTTTCTCTCTCTCTCTCTCTCTTTCAGTCTGACTTTCTCTCTTTCTCTCTCTCTCTCTCTATCTCTCTCTCTTTCAGTCTCACTTTCTCTCTCTCTCTCTCTCTCTCTCTGCCCTCTCAGGTATCCGCATGCTGATGCGTTGATCCCTAATTCCTGTCAGTCCTTCTCCATGTTCATCACATTAACATAAAAAATGCGAACCTGACTCGGAAACTATCAGTCATAAAAGGTCGCCGAGTGTTTTAATCTCTCTCTTTTTTTCTATGTCTCGTTCTCTCTCACCATTCTCCCCTCTCTCTATCGTTATTATCCCTCTCGGTCATTACTTCGCTCGCTCGCGATCTCTCCGCTTCTCCAGTCATTAGACTAACAAAAAACGTGAACTTTCCAGTAGCTCTTCCGGCTTGATAGTGATTTGATTCTCCTTGTATTAAATTGCAATAGTATTACGTACTTATCATACAGTACAGATTTGAGAAAGAATCGTTTTTTTTTGTATTCTGTAATGTACCTTGTTATCGTCTAAAGAAAGATGTCACTCAATCTTGTGTCCCTTCTAAAGTTTTGTTCCCTAACATTTTATGTTATCCACTTTGACAGGAGAGGAGCGTAGTACAGAAACTTCATGAACTGAGAAAACGGTGCACTTCCAACTAGACGACATGCAACATAATGAGTCTCCGGAAACACTGGCTTTGGATTTTTGGTCTAACTGGGAATGAGAAAGACGGTACCCTTAGCGTACATCAACTTTGTAAATTTGCGTTCCTTACTTTGCTCTACTTTACCCTAACCCTTAACCATCCACTCCCTCATCATAAGCCATAAGTTAAAGCACTGTTGAAGCCAGACAATCATTTTAACACCTTTTCTCTGCTCACTCCTCTACTACAATTATCTCTAAGCATTCTCGCGCGCTTCGCGCTGTTCTGTCTCACCATCCATGAAAGTCTCTATAGCAGAGCCGCGCTACGCGCTGATCACTCCGAGCTTTATCACTTGATCGATTTCTGTTAGCACTAACGGAAATATTGTGTTTGTTTTTGCAATCACGGTAATGTACAAGTTATTGTCCCAATTGTTTGAGTATTCAACGATAGAAAGCATAGTTTTTGAAGAAATTTATTGCACTCCTCTTTTTATAGTTTACGTATACGTCTGAACTCTCTTTTTTTTCTTTGTGCATGTTATCAGTTTCGTTTTCTCTAAAAACAAGTTGCTACTTTTGTAATGTTTTCTGTCAAGTGGTAGGTATCCGTGAATAATCTTATCAAAATTAGATCGTTAGGTTTTTTGAATACCCTCAATATTTGTGACCCTCCTTTTAGAATTTAGATTTCGCGCGGACGCCCGTCCCTTGGTCAATGTCACTGAGGAAAACGGTACTCGAACGCTCGACGTCACTAGATCCTGGGCCAGAGAAATCCGTATTTCCAGTCGGATCAGTTAATGATAATGTGAGTCGATGGTAATTATTATTATTTGATGTACTTTGTAAATGAATGCTGACAATTAGGTTCAAGCCTAGCGTGGGAAGACATCTGCTTATTCAGTCTTGACTTATGTTAGAGAGAGGGACTTAGAGATAGGCCTTCAGAGAGAGAGACACAGGGAGAGACACATAGAGAGAGAGAGAGATAGCGAGAGAAAAAGAGAGAGACAGAGAGCGAGAGAAAGATAGAGACCCAAAAATTAGCAAGGCCGAATCAGATATGCCTATTTTGCAATTTTACTTTTACTTCTCATTTTCAGACACAAATTCCAATCACACACGCAGCTTTCCTACAGCAACTGCAACAACATCAGAATAATTATGCCGCATCTGAGGTAATTTTACTTTTTTCCAAAATTTATTTGCTTCCAGCATTTATTTGCGGATCATCAACTTTTGAGTGAACCGTCGTGGTCGGGAGATGCAAGGTCCTCAGTGATAAACTACTACGTTCTCAGGCGCGCAGAACGGACATGCGGATCCGCGTCCGCGGGAAAGAGGCGTCTTTTGTCTTTTTAACATGGGAAAGGCGGAGACGCAGAAAAGAGGGCGGGGTTTGTTTTTCTCTGCCTCGAGAGACTTTTCCCGCGGACGCGGATTCGCATGTCCGCGCTGCGCGCCTGAGGACCAGAGTATAAAAAAGGTATTGCAATAATAAATTTAGGTGGGCGATCTCTCTGAATCAACAGCGCTGTTCCCTTCAATGCGACTCGTATTGGCTGCTTTGCTATGTTGTTGTTATATGACACTTTCTGTGAGGTGAGTCCTTCTTACGTTCTGATTCTGGATACTGTATGTGGGTTACGGTAAGTCGAAATAAGTATCTTATTTTCTGTGGACTATCTATTTTGTAGACAGTTTGGTCACCTGTGATAATAGTTATTTCATTCAGAAAGTTCAATATCTAAGAATTAATCAATTTTTTTTAAATATTTTTTTTTCATAAACCGATGGGTTTTTGCTGTTGTAATGTAAGATACTGTAAGCTTGTGTGAACAATTGTAAGATTTTGTAAAACCCGGATCTCCATTTAGTGCGTCAAATATATCCGTGGCCATAATTTGCATGACATCCTGCCCGCAAAGTCATCATAAAACGGCAGGATCGGTAGATTGGCACTCTAGTGAGGTGAGACAATTAGTTTGACACAATTAATAATAAAATAATAATAACGGTTTATTGGTTACCAATCAATACAAATAAAGAACGCCAACCAAAGGGATCCCTAAGAGCACGCGCTTCAAAACTCGAAAGCACTTACTAGGGACCAAATATATAGCTGGAGGTTCTGAACTTTGGTGAAACTGAACTGGGCTGAAAATTGGCGACGCATCAAAGATGCTTACTTTGAAAGAAATAGTTTTTGACAGAAAGTACTGTAACTCCTACTAAAAATTACTCTTTTCGTCCGATTAGCTGTGGATTAACCGATTGCAAACAGCACTAGGAAGCGCTGGTCTTCTGATATGAAATCTATTTTAATTTAGGAAGGTTATGTCTTGGCAGCTCAAAATGCCGGCCATTTACTAATGCTTGTCACTGGCATGTGGGCAGATCGACTAAATGGCAAATGGATGGTATTTATGAGGTATTTTTTTGTCATTTTTATTATTTTTCGTCGACCTCAAAACTTGTTAATTGTTAATTGGGAAATTAGTAATTGCCGAAAAGTATCTATATTTAATCTATATTTAATAATCCATATTTTCCAGTCTCGTGCTCTGCGTGTTCGCCAATATCGCTCTCCCTCTCCTCGCGACAAAATCGTTCTGGTTCGCCGTTCTAGCGCGGTTCGCTGTTGGCGCTGCGGACGCGTGCCTGATCCCGGCAGCGAATTCACTTATCACTAGGTTATATTTACGCTATGTGTATTAATAAGTAACCTTCCTAGATCAGAGTCACATAACTTTATCAACTCGCATCAAAAACTTATGCTTATTCTCACTAAAACGTGCTCACCAAAAATGAACAATAAGCTACAAAAGCATCTTACGATCTTACGAAAAAAAAAACACGAGCCACAAATCGTTGTGCATATAAACCTCAAAATGCAGAGAGACATTTTTTGACACTTAATTGTGAAGAACTTTTTTGCAGATGGTTTCCGCAAGCTGAACGCGCGGCTGCTATTGGTATTATATCTGGAGGACGACAAATTGGTACGTTTCTTTAGCTATAATTTTTTTCCTTCACACATTGACGCCTCTCATTGATACAACACAACGATATCGCAACTATTCTACAGACTCCAAAAACCATGTTTTGATTAAAAACACTAGTTTTTTCAGAAGCATAATCAAACTAATATTAATGTAATGTTTATATCTAGGTGCTCTATTCATTTTACCCGCCGCCGGATGGTTGTGCACGCAGAGGAAGATTCTTGGCGGATGGCCTGCGATTTTCTACCTTTCCGCGACGATTTCGCTAATGGTAAGTGAATACTAGTCATGTAAACGGAAACTATTATATAAATAGAATACAAAAGCGTTGCCCACGTGAAGCTCAGCACATGGCACATCTAGCCTAGCTGCACGCACACGATGATTAGCTGTATTACAGTAAGACCCGGACTCTGCCAAAGAGAGAAGTAAAGAACGAGAGAGAGAGAGAGAGAGAAATAAAGAGAGAGAGAGAGGGGGGAGAGAGAGATATTAATGAGTTAGTTCAATTCAGGTAACCTTCTTCTGGCTACCATTCGGTGCCGACAAACCAAGCAAGCAATGTTGTATTTCTGAACGCGAGCGACTCTTCGTTGAGAGTAGGTGGGAAAGAATATTATTTCAGACTCACAATCAGTGTTCTATTCTAGATAAAAAAAAGATAAAAGTGAACCGGGCTATATCAACCGAATCCGCGGAAACGGTGCACCGGTGCCCAGCTCAGAGGCTGGACATACTGGCCATTTAAACTTCTCGGTGGCCAATCTGCTCGGTAGTCTCTATTCTAGAGATTAGTCAAAATCAGTAGTAAGATTAGACCAGTAGTAAGTCCCTATATTTATGACAAGGATTTACTGTGCAACAATTGAAAAAGGGTAGCCAAAAAGCACACTATGAAAACACTGTTCAGGTTCTTGCGTAACATCTAGCTTGTCGAAAACCCCAATGCCTCAATCACAATGTTTCGTTCTGAGGCTGGATGTTGTTGGTCTATCAGTAGTGACTGAAATGGAAAAGTATCGCAGTCACTTCAAATTCGCCTTTTTACTTCAATTATCCATAAACACAAAAAAGCACCTAAAAATATCATTCCGGTGTCAATTTACTGAAAATTTAACCCAGGGAAAGAAATCAACTCGGTTGTGTTTTGATAAGGTACAGTATGACAACGACAACCGAGACAGTAGAGCAGACACTTTCCCTCTTCCCCGGATTTTCTTCGAATTGTCATTATTGGCAACCGGCCAAGTCCCGTTGCGATTTAGAAAACACCCCATTTGGTCAAAAATCAAAACTCAACACAAGGGATGTTTTTCCCTGTGATAAATGTTCCGTAAATTGGCCTTGGAAAGGTATTTTTCTAGGTATCTTTTTATATTTATTGAAAATTGAAGTAAAAAGGCGAAATTGAAGTGACTGCGATCCTTTAAGCGGTATGACAGCCGGGTTATGAAACGGATTCTTGACGTATGCATATACTGCGCGTCTACCGGATAGAGTTTATTTTTAATATACAAAGATATTTTAATATTATTCGGACTTTATATCAGGATTGCTTGTGAATCAATTGGAAAGCGTACCGATCGGTCCCGGCGAGTTCCCTATCGAGCTATGTTGAGGAGCAAAGCGTTATGGGCATCCGTATTTGCAATGGTCTGTCACGAGTACCCGCTGGTCATTATGTTACAGGTTGGTATGGATATGGAGTATTATCTTAGTCATCATTTATTCGTAGGTAAATTGATCCTCTGCGACGGTAATATTACCGTATACATCCCTCAGATTTCATCTGCTAACTATGCAATAAGATTTATATGCTTTGAATTTTGGACCGTTTAATAAATATGATATATCCATTTCCCCAGTTCCTTCCCAACTACATGCGGGATGTGTTGGAGTTCGCTCCCACTGCCAATGGATTCATCTCGGCCCTTCCAATCTTCTGCTTATTCGTGTCGAAGACGTTGTCCTCCTCCTTATCGTCTTGGTTGACGGTCAAGAAGGAGTACGATAAGACCTTTGTGTGCAAGGTTTGCGATTTCTCATTTAAGTCCTAAAGGTCCTAAAGGCTAATGCTACTTACTGAATCCTGGGCCCTAAGGACCTAAGGACCATAAGCCAATTTGGGTTTGTAACAGTTTTGTGTGCATGCATGGAACTTACCGTGGTAAATACCCAATCACGATCCAGTTCGTAATTAGGCCTTGTCCAGGCTTTAGATCACTGGTCAATTCACTGTTGAAGCGAAATACCAGGCTGCATTTGAAACACATCGAGTACACCAGCATTCTGATGCAGATTATGCAAATGCATAAATTGGAATAAAAAATCGAGCTAAATTCGAGCGACTTTGCATAGATACGTAAAAATTGAGACGTCCACGATGCATTTCAAAAACCGGCCGGTAGTTCGATTATATATTTTTATATTTAGATCTTCAATGGCATAGCATCGGCGGGTCTGGCTATTTGTATCGGAATTGTTCCCCATTTTAACTCCGATCATGCCGTGCTAGCCGTATTTTCACTCTGTGGAGCAATGCTTAGCGCCGGTAAGAGATCCAATACAACGGCTAGACGTGGTGATATTTTAGTTCCCTGTTTCTACGGTACTGCGTGAATAGAAAGAGAGAGAGAGAGGTAAAGACAGCTTAGGCAAGTTACAGATCTGCATCTAATGTAGACAAATATTATGCCCACTTGTATCACCTACTTCACTAAATGAACAGCTAATAGAAAGCAATGTTTGGAATATTGGAGAAGCAACTACGTCAACAAGTGCTATCCATTTTTCACTAATATGAACAAAATGGTAGGTATGCACACCCCGGGAGTTCAAACGGCCATGGTGCAACTGGCGCCACCATTTTCTGGGATCATCACCGGGTGGACGTTCTTCGCTGTCGCCTGGTTCGGTATTGGAAACAAAATTCTGACGAAACGGATTGTCCAACAAGGTACGTTTCAAGAATGGCTTAAAGCTAGCCAATCTTTTGCTCTGAAGTTCTGAAGTCGCTTATTGAGTTTGAGTGTATACATAAATCGAGTGATGTTGAGAAAATTTCTAATCCCCGTAGCGATATTACCTAGCGATATAACAGCCGGTTTTCAAACGCTTACGTATGCTGGTCAACGGCATTTCCATATGTGGCATTAAACTTCAACCGGTATAACAGCCGGTTTTCAAACGCATGCTCGACGCTGTATTCCCAGATAATGTATGCAAATGATTGCGCGATACTGCGCGATTTATAGTCTAATTATGGTCGTTTGCATACAACATATAGAAGTGCCGTTGACCAGCACATGTTTCAAAAGCGGCTGTTATATCGCTCTAAGCTTTCTCCTCGGAGATTTTGTTTAACGCATGCTTGTCTTTTGCCTGTGTTTTTTTTGTGCAGTTGTTCAGTCTGTAACACTTCTCTTTCACTAAACATTTAACCTAAATATGGTGCCACTACTAAGTACACCCCAGCCAGACTACAAACTACAAACTACTATTCCAGGTTCGGCAACCGAGTGGGGCATCGTGTTTCACGTGGCTGCCTTCGTGGCCGCCCTGCCAGTGGTCGTGTTCTCCATCTGGGGATCAGCTGATCGTCAGATATGGGCGGCGCCATCTTCGAAACTCTCAGTAGTCTCACTAGCACAGAAGAGAAGTGTAACGTCGATGGGAAAAGGCTCCAGCGTTACGAGAGTGAGTGTTCTTTGGTATATTGGGAAGGTAGTGTTATGCCTTAGCATTGGGAGCGATAATTGGATAATTGGATATTAAAGCGAAATACCGGCAGGTTTTTGAACAGTGAACAACTAAATTCTTACGTCTTTAGCAAAGTTGCTCGAATTTAGTTCGATTTTTTATTCTAATTTATGTTCATTTGCATATGGTACATAAGAATGCTGATGTACTCGATGCGTTTCAAAAGCCGGCCGGTATTTCGCTTTAAAGGGACTACTTGACTTACCTCACAATGTCTTGCAAAGTCATGTTAGCAAACGTCACGCTGAACATCCTGTATATTGTTCGAGTACGTAATGTTCACATATTATAAGTTTATAAGACACGCTGTTTCGTGTATGATGGTTTCGTTACAGTATCAAACACCTTGTGATTTCCTGATTTTTCAGCCATTTCCTAGAATGTGACCATTCTCAATACTTATATTAATATTAATTTACAGTGACTATACTACGAAAATCAAGAATCTGTTCAGATGTCCTCCCTACCCAGTTCTGCCAAACTCTCAAACTGTCGGACGGCGTCGCCACCTCCAATCCATAAGTTGAGCACGAGATCCATGTGCGACTCCCCGATGTCAGCTCACCGAGTTGACTCAGTGATATCAATGCTCCAAAGAGAGGCATCCATGCCAAGAATGTTCAAGGAAAATGGAACTGTTGGTAACCGGTGAGTGTTCATTGGTTCATCACCATCAAAGAAAACATCACCATCACTGAGCCTAAGCCTAAGCCTAAGCCACTTTTTGTAAACTAAATTAGTTCGTGAATTAGGTATCGTTCACCTTTGATAAATTCTTTTCAACATACTCTATGTATGTACAATGAGCTTTTGTCTTTTTCAAGCAGAATTAAAGCGAAATACCGGCCGGTTTTTGAAACACATCGAGTTCACCAGTTTCTTATGCAACTTATGCAAATGAACATAGATTAGGAGACAACATCGAGATAAATTCGAGCAAATTAACTAAGAATTCACTTATCCACGATGCGTTTCAAAAACTGGCCGGTATTTTGCTTTAATTTTGGTACAGTAACTCTCTTTCCAAATATATTATGTGAAATGAACGTTGTCTTATTTTCAAGCAAGAGTTTCTCTCACACAGACTATACTACTCTTACAATTAGCGTTGTCTTAGGCCTAAGCCTAAGCTCTAGATTAGGTCTGTATATGTGTCCCTATTTTCAGAGCCATTCCCCGCGAGAATTCGACCAAATCCATCCTAAAGACGCGCGACTCCTTGCCGGCTCTAGCGCCGCTCCAATCCTGCGCATCTATCGACGAGGCCAACGAGAGGGATTGGTCTCCGCCGCCCTCATTCCGCGCTCGGTTATCTCCTATTCCGAAGAGCGATTCGTTACCGAACAATCAGAAGATATCCGGCACATCGACTGATTCGTCGCCTCCACCAACGATGAGGGTTAGTTAGCATTTCGAGTAAAATATATATATGAGAGCACCAGAGAGAGGTAGGGACAGAGAGAGAGAGAGAGAGAGAGAGAGAGAGAGAGAGAGAGAGAGAGAGAGAGGGAGAGGTAGGGACAGAGAGAGAGGGCGAGAGAGGTAGGGACAGAGAGAGGGGGGGAGAGAGAGCACCAGAGAAACAGAGCATCAGAGAGAGACAGAGAGATAGAACCAAGATAACACGAATACCGTTTCTCCTTTCCGAAGTACATACCTAAGAGGTCAGGAAATTAATATCATTCGTCCACGCCTTTAGTACTAGAAGTATTATATAATCCTCGTCCTTGCAGGCAGTTGGTTCCTCTGAAGAAGTGCTGCGGTCTTCCCCACCAGAACTTCGACGTCGCGGATCCGACTCGTCGACGTCCAGTAGTACTTCCACATCCTTATCCGTCTCCACAAATAACAATAACAACCCACTAAGTCCCCGGCAGCCATCCCCACCAGTTCAGCGTAAAATGGCCACCAGTGTTGTTCAAAAAGATATCTAACACCCCAGTTGTTCATAGGTGACTTATAACTTTAAAGCTAAATACTGGCCGGTTTTTGAACCGCATCGTGGACAACTGAATTTATACCTATTTACGCTAATTTGCTCGAATTTAGCTCGTTTTTTATTATAATTTATGTTCATTTGCATGAGCTGCATAAGAATGCTGGTCTACTCGATTTGTTTCAAAAGCCGGCCGGTATTTCGCTTTAACACATTGTTCAGCGCAGCCGAATGGTTTACCCTTCTACAACGCTCTCATTGAACCATTATCACACACGTAGCAAATCTCACTAACTAAATAGGGTCTATTTATGCACACATTTTCACACTCCATGCTTCATAATTTTACATTCTCCTATCCTACTTCGCGACTTCATTAATTTCTTGTTTTACGTAGCGTTCTAATGTACTACACTGTAATTAGCTCACCCTTTAAATAGCAACAAAGCTTAACTACAATTTTTTACGGGTCATTCTACTGTCCAACATTTTGATGATGCATACCTTTTTATATGACTTGTATTGTTCATTTTTTCTATAACACTCAATCTCAATTGAGTCGATAAAAAATCATTTATAATGAAATTCACAACATTGCATAGAACCCAAACAGTCCTCACGCTGCAGAATAAACACCTACAAATAATATGGGAAATAAAAATAGTAAACACAACTGAACAACATTTTTGCTACAGAAGTGAAAATAACCGGCTAAGCAAACCCCTACTAAATGAATAAGCAGACGGGTGCGAATAAAACTCAAAGCTGTTAATAAATAGTGTCCAATTATTCGTGAGCAGCGTTAGCAAGTCTTCTATGGAGCTTGGTGACCTTTGCATAAAAGTATTATTTTTTTAATTGGAGGGTAGCAATCGGCCCAAGGCCGGTTTCTCCAGTCGGAGAAGAACCCGTAAGGCTCTTAGCACGTAATCTATCTAATATCAATATGCTGGTATAATATCAAATCTATCTAGATAACCCAGGCGCCTTGACCTAGAAACAGCAACAACTGCATGGCTCTATAATATGTGGATGATAGACGCCTACTATGGTCGAGCTCCATAAATTCATCATTAGTATTTATCACACATAAGTTGGCAACATCACGATTTTTATTATTTTCCGCTATGGCTATTTCCTCGTCAGTTTGTCTATAGTATTGATGCACGTTATTTATTGTCTATTTATGAAAGATCCGCCCAAGATGCAAGGATTGGTCTGAGACGGACTCACACTAATTCTTGTTTAAAGCGAAATACTGACCGGTTTTGGAAACACATCGAGTACACCAGTATTCGTATGCAGATTATGCTAATGAACATAAATTAGAATAAAACGAGCTAAATTCGAACAAATTAGCATAAATTCAAGATCCGGCCGGTAATTCGCTTTGATTTATTTCAATAAACATGCATATGTGAATGATTTCCTCTTCATCATAATGATCCACTTTGTGCAATTGCTTCAATTGTAAATCTTTACAAATTTCAGATTATATACGCCAATGGGCATGCTAAACCTTATCCTGCCGTGTGCCTTGGTCACACTGGTATTATCGGAACCGACGTGCGACTGTAAATGTGGCGACGGAGAAGATGATAACGATAACTTCATGGTTGTAATGGACTGGGCCATGAATATGCCTGCGAGAATCATGCAGGAACTTTATTCGGACGTTCATGGTCCGTTAGATCGCAACGAGTCTATTGACGATATCTGCAGCGATATGAAGAACACCGATTACCTCGATCTCGCCAAGGTTATTTTCATTTTTATTGTTCTTTATTTATGGGTATTTTATGCAAATTTCCAAAAATTTGACGCACTATTGTTTGTGACAAACGATAAAAAGCGAGTTTACTGTTTACCAGTATACTTCAGTTTACCGTTTACCATGCGAGTTTGCTAATGGAAACGTTATTGTGAAATAAAAAAAAAGGAGATTCATATTGACATAGAATATATTAAAAGAAATAGGAAGATACAAAGTGCCCGTACTTTGTATGGGACCCCGTTTTGAAGGTGTAGCTATTAGTCACGGCAACTACATTTAAAGGGTGAGGTCCACCTCAGAAAACAAAAAAGTTATTAGTTTTGTCAGATTTCCCGTGTCTGTATCTACCAGAATAACTAAAACAAATTTGGCAGAAAATTATTTCCAACAAATATGGAGCAAAAAATAGCCCTCCAGTACCATTATTACGATAGGCGTCGATGGGGCTTATTGGGTAAAACCTACTAGGACTCCTTGGGACTACTGTAGACAACTGGGCAACTGAAAATGGAGACCTGGGCAACTGAGGACTACCGTGGACAACCAGGACAACTGTGAACATCCACGAAAATGTGTTTTTATAGAGTTAAATAAACCTGACCAAATTATTTATGCAACTGTATACTTTACTTAAAGTTTCAAAAACCGGCTGGTATTTCGTATTTCGCTTTAAGACACATATCTCCTTCTCAACGAACAGTATTTCTGATTTTGTCTGTAACACAGCAGGCCAATTTGTTAAACTATTTGTAATCAGATGTGATCTTTTATTTAAAGGCAGCATGAACACTTAAAAGCGAAATACCGGCCGGTTTTTGAAACATCCACAATGCGTTAATTTTTCTGTCGGTTTATGATCAGACTGTTCAAATAACCTTCAAAGCTTTCAGAGTATCCAGTTTTTTTTACATTGTCTACACATGCTTTTATTCAAAGTGAATGTTAGTGAATGTTATTCAAAATGCACAAGTATATGTAGGTGCCAAAGTAGTCCTCGGCAAGTATAGTTGCCCAAAGTAGTCCTCAGTTGCCCAGAGTAGGCTCTCAGTTGCCCAGTATGTTCCAGTGCCCAGAGTAGGTTTTATCCAATAAGCCCGTCGATGGGGTGTGGTGCATGATAAACCGCGCTCTCGCTACCGTTGTTTGGGGACAATGAAAGGGCGGGATTATGGCTGTGCGTTTGTTGCCTTTTTAAAACCATGCGTTTTATTTTTTTGCCAAGCTAAACAAAGCACAATTAATCCCGTCTTCGTCATTTGTATTGCGTTGTAGTTATTTCAGAACATATTTTTTGTTTGTAATTTTTTTCGAAAATTTTTCAAAAAAAATTTCTTCTAAACCAACATGTAAAAAGGATACCAGGCTACCGTAATCCGAGGTACTCAAGCTGGACAAGTTTTTGCTCATATTTCGTTGGAAATAATTTTCTGTCAAATTTGTTTTAGTTATTCTGGTAGATACAGACACGGGGAATCTAATAAAAATAATAACTTTTTTGTTTTCTGAGGTGGACCTCACCCTTTAATATCCTGACTTTTCAATGTTTTTCTCTGTTCAATCAATTCAATGTTTCCACCATATCAAATTGAACTAGAAACAGTGCGTTCACATAAAATAAGTCTATAGGAAATAAGTGAACCCATTTAGTGACGGTTCACTGTTTTCTTTTTTCCGCGTTCTACCCCATTTGGTGACAAGTTCATGATCGCGTGGTGACCAAGTTTTGTCGAAAACCGTTGCCAACTGGTCACCAGATTGCCACGAATTGGTCAGCGAATGTTTTTTTTTTCGGTAAAAAACCTTTACATTTCTCGGTTTCGACAATTATTCTGTTTCCCTGTGTGCTACTCCAGTGGCAGGCAAACAAGCGTGACAATTCATTTACTTTCTTTACAGCTCGAATCCCACGCTGGAGAAGGATTTCACAAGATGAACAAAACCGTGGAGGCTACAACTAAGGTAAGACGGGTAAGAGAAGGGCCACACGAAAATGAACCTACATTTACCATTTCTTTATAATTAGTTTAAAAGGAGTTACGTAAATCTCTAATAATAGAACAATGTCTAAGGGACCACCCATACATGTCCATAAGCTAATTTTCGTTTTAATTCAGTCGTTCGTTCATATATTTGTGGATACGTACCCAGAAAAATACATTTACACTCTCACTTTACTTTCTCCTAATTAGTGTGTGTCAGTAAGACTCGCGCATATACACTAACAAAATACTCGTTTAATTTCATTATTGTGTTTCAAGAGCAGAGACCGTTTCACCAACATTTACGTCTGTCATAAATTTTTGACCATGAAAAAGGCACTTAGGTTAAGTAAATTTAAAAGTACGCTGCAACACGTTTTTTGATGGATTTCACCAACAACAGCCAAGGGACTTGGCAATTTGCCAAGCTTGTAAACAATGAAAATACCGTAGTATGGGGATAGTTCCACCTTTTTGGTCTAAGTACGCCTCCACTATAAGCGTACTTCTATCAAGAAGGTACTTAGCCAAGTGCCTTTTTGACAGAAGTAAATGTCTATGAAATCGAAAGAACCGCGCGCTTTTGACTGAAATATCCTTTTCGACAGAAGTAAATGTTGGTGAAACCGGAAGTACCGCGCGCTTTTGACTGAAGTACCCTTTTTGACAGAAGTAAATGTCTATGAAATCGAAAGAACCCCGCGCTTTTGACTGAAGTATCCTTTTCGACAGAAGTCAATGTTGGTGAAACCGGAAGTACCGCGCGCTTTTGACTGAAGTACCATTTTTGACAGAAGTAAATGTCTATGAAATCGAAAGAACCGCGCGCTTTTGACTGAAGTATCCTTTTTCGACAGAAGTAAATGTTGGTGAAAAACCGGAAGTACCGCGCGCTTTTGACTGAAGTACCCTTTTTGACAGAAGTAAATGTCTATGAAATCGAAAGAACCGCGCGCTTTTGACTGAAGTATCCTTTTCGACAGAAGTAAATGTTGGTGAAACCGGAAGTACCGCGCGCTTTTGACTGGAGTACCCTTTTTGACAGAAGTAAATGTCTATGAAATCGAAAGAACCCCGTGCTTTTGACTGAAGTATCCTTTTCGACAGAAGTAAATGTTGGTGAAACCGGAAGTACCGCGCGCTTTTGACTGAAGTACCATTTTTGACAGAAGTAAATGTCTATGAAATCGAAAGAACCGCGCGCTTTTGACTGAAGTATCCTTTTCGACAGAAGTAAATGTTGGTGAAACCGGAAGTACCGCGCGCTTTTGACTGAAGTACCCTTTTTGACAGAAGTAAATGTCTATGAAATCGAAAGAACCCCGCGCTTTTGACTGAAGTATCCTTTTCGACGGAAGTAAATGTTGGTGAAAACGGCCTCACTCAGTAGTGTAGTGATGCATTAAACTCTCAGCTTGCAGCTTGTAAGAACTATATATTTTGCGCAGATCATTATCGTTTACGTATATCACTACCGCGACGGTATACCGCAAAAAACCCACTTGCCCTTATAAAATAACTTAAGCTGGAACGTGCGAGACTGCTTCTGCCTACTCTCGACTGTTTGATAGATGCCTACGCGATAAGACAGAAAAGGGTAAGTCGAATCAATTTACCTACTAAAACAAAAACAAAAAACATTTTATTGTGAACGATTACGAATTATTTTCTAGAATTGTGACCAGCTTAGCTTACGTGCTACTGTTTTACGAGTTTCGATAGAAAATTGCATTTGTCAATAACACACTGACAACGCACAATACACATATACCCAAATAGCACGTTATTATGATTGTTAGTAGGTTGCACACATTTTCCCGCTCTACCAAAACCCCAATTTTTCGTTTGACCTTAACTCTGCTATGTGGTGGGTGTCGGTAGCGTAATGGTAAACGCATTGGCCCGGATACCCGAATATGCGGGTTCGACCCCAGCTCGGCCAAACCCCAATTTATCATTTGCAACCAAATTGATAAAGCTTAGGCTGAAGTGGTCTTTAAAGCGAAATGCTAGCCTCTTTGGAAAATTTGCATATGATAAGCAAATCCTATATATCCTATGCTAATTCTGTACGATTGCCGTGGACGATCGTACAAAATTAGCATAGGATGCATAGGATTTGCTTATCATATGCAAATTTCCCAGAGGGTCTAGCATTTCGCTTTAATGTCCTCTGTACATTTGCACTAGCATTTGAATCATATTGGTACTGTTCGTGGGGAATCAATAGTGAGCTGGATCTTTACATGGATATCAATAAACTAATATATATTGTAGGCCGGTGTTTCCAAGGAACTGTCTCGTTACTACGGCTACCAAAAAAATCTTACGAAGAAACGGAAGAATGAAGTGAGAAGGTTTTTTTGGGCATAAAAGGCCACAGAAAAACTGCCTATGAAATTGCATTTGCCAGCCTCTGTAGGTCTTAGGCTTAGACTTTGGCTCAGGCTCAGTCTAAAGCCTAAGCCTAAGCATTTGCCAGCCTCTGTAGTTCTATGTATTTCGGGCATAAATGTACTTTGTGTGTGGTTTCAATGTTCCAAGGAATATAATGCATAACTCAATTTCCTCTCATTAGGTGAATAGTATATTGGAAACTTTCTCGAATGGAACTACTGAAAATGCAAGCACCGACGTCAAACCGGTAAGGATACCTATTTTTTAGGACGCATCGCGTGTTTGTGCGTGAGCGCGAGTGTGTACGTGTATGTGAATGTGTCTATGAGTGCGTGTGTGTGTGTACGTGTGTGAATGTGTGTGTTGTGCGTGTGTTGTGTGTGTACGTGTATGTGAATGTGTGTGTGAGTGCGTGTGTGTACTTGTGTGAATGTGTGTGTGTTGTGTGTGTGTACGTGTATGTGAATGTGCGTGTGAGTGCGTGTGTGAATGTGTGTGTTGTGTGTGTACGTGTATGTGAATGTGTGTGTGAGTGCGTGTGTGTATGTGTGTATGTTTGTATGTGTGAATGTGTGTTGTGTACGTGTGTACGTGTATGTGAATGTGTGTGTGAGTGCGTGTGTGTACGTGTGTGAGTGCGTGTGTGTACGTGTGTGTGTGTTGTGCGTGTTGTGTGTGTACGTGTATGTGAATGTGTGTGTGAGTGCGTGTGTACTTGTGTGAATGTGTGTTGTGTGTGTGTGTACGTGAATGTGTGTGTGAGTGCGTGTGTACTTGTGTGAATGTGTGTGTGTGTGTTGTGTGTGTGTGTACGTGTATGTGAATGTGTGTGTGAGTGCGTGTGTGTACGTGTATGTGAATGTGTGTGCGAGTGTGTGTGTGTACGTGTGTGTGAATGTGTGTGTGAGTGCGTGTGTTTACGTGTGTGAATGTGTGTGTTGTGCGTGTGTGTACGTGTGTGAATGTGTGTGTGAACGTGTGTGGTGTGTGTACGTGCATGTCAATGTGTGTGTGAGTGCGTGTGTGTGTGTGTACGTGTATGTCAATGTGTATGTGAGTGCGTGCATGTGTGTGTGTGCGTACGTGTGTGTGAATGTGTGTGTATGTTTCCCCTAATACTGCTTCGGCTTCGGCGATCCAAAACAAACTGAATTGTTGCAGCATTATACGCTGTGTCCATGAAGTGAACCTACTTTTTTTTCCCAATTACCAATGGTTCCGTCAAAAATTTCATTTTATAGCTGTCGAAGAGAGCAACAAGTTCCTTTACCTTGAACCGATCCAAGCGCGGACGCCACTGAACAGTATCGTGGAGCGAAACACAGAATTTCGAATGACTTTTTTTCTTATGGAAAAAATTCGCGATCGTTTTTAGAAGATCCTTGATTACTTGAGAAATTACTTGACAAATCGCTATTTTCTCAAAATTTATATTCTACCAGAAATCGTATGCCAGGCTTAGGCTTAGGAGATAAATATCGTGCTCGTTACCTGTACAAAAAATGACTCAAAAACTCACTTTCGATACTCGTCTTTCTGTTTTTTCTTTGCCCTGCTTTGTGATATTTTGAAATAAACAATATCTTATTATATAAAGGAGAAGAGTTTGTTTATGATTTTATTTGTATGCATGGGACGAAGAACCTTCATAAAGGTAAGGTTTCGCTAACACACAATCAAGTGGAAGACACAAAATCTTCGCCTCCGGCGGGTCTAGGACCCACTAGACAAGATACCAGCTCTCGATTTGCGGTTAGTTCCCACGTGTTGGAGTTCGCTCCCACTGCCAATGGATTCATCTCGGCTCTTCCAATCTTCTGCTCATTCCTGTCGCAGTCCTTATCGTAACTACAAATACTATTAACTTCCACATATCGTTTTCACAATTTTCCATCCTCATAACTAACTTCCATTTGTTGTTCTTACTTGGCTTGATGACGTATTACACCGTAATTAGCACCTCCACTCCACTCAATGAACAAATCTTAACTACAAATACTACGGGTCCTTCTACTGTCCAATACTTTGATAATTATTTTTTTATAGCTTGTGCTTTTCATTTTTCCACATGATAAAGCGAAAAAAATTCATTCATAAAAAACGATGCAGAATCAATATGACTGATGAATAATACAAATAGTACTAATTACTAATGTAAGAGGAGGAATAATCAATAAAGGACCAAATTTCATAGACCACAAACAACCGGCTCAGAATACACAGTATGATACCCGGTTCATACACAATTACTACTAGATAATGGGGCAAGCGAAAAAGACCAATTTTTTTTAGAGCGAAATACCGGCCGGTTTTTGAAACGCACCGTGGACAGCTGAATGCTTACGTATTTATGCAAAGTTGCTCGAGTTTGGCTCGATTTTTATTCTAATTTATGTTCATTTGTATAAGATGCATAATAATGCTTTTCAATAACCGGCCGGTATTTCGCTTTAATGAACAGTCCAGATTTCAGATACTCTTGCGCAGGGCTAGTCAGACTTTAGAAGTTTTCTGATCTCGTCCTACGAGTTTAGTCTCTCTTTAATACTCCAGAGGTGAGACTCCTAGTCTCCTAGTAGACAGTAGGTACTCTGAAACTAGAAGGTGAGCCTAGCAACGAATAAACCGACAGATATTCATGATTCCGTACTATGAAAAAAAAAGAGAAAATTTGACAAATATGTAAGAGAGAATAAGAACAAAGTTTCACTGAACAGACACGGACTGGTTGGTTCTTGAACATTCTAATGCGGCATGGCGGTTCCAAATTTCGACTCATGCGCAGAGCTCTTAGCCGGAATCAGCACCTCGTTGTGCACGTACGCATCGCACACGTAGCACCACACCTAAAATACACGGTGAAAATCAGAGCTTTTATCATTATCAGTATATATCACCAGTCGACCACGCCGCCCGAAGCATATGTCCATACTTATGAAACGTCTGTAGCGTAGATGAAAATCTTTACGAACGAAGAAATAGATCGTTCTTTTACATGAGAATATTCTAACTTGAGCTGCGGCACTCTTTTATATCCAAAGCGGAACAATTTATTCGAATTCTACTTCCGTAACCTGATTGCTAGCGCACGCTACAGTTACTCTTTTATATAATAAAAGATGATAGCTGGAGGACGGAGCTTATATAAAATCGCTATCGCTATGGCCTTCAGGAGGACAAAGGACAACGAATTCGTGAGCACCTTCTACTTCCTTCCCAGTGCCACATCACTTATTAGAATCATGGCACAATGCCTGGTATGGTCCAAATAAGATGGACATGACATCAGGGAGGCCCCTCCCAGCAGTCGTGCTTTTGGGGAAGGGAGTTCCCTAATCATTTAGGGAAACCCCGAAAGAATATCCAAATCACCAACCGACAGATTGTTAGGTATCCGTGCAAATCTTATCAAAATTAGATCGTTATATTTTTTGAATACCCTCAAATTTGTGACCCTCCTTTTAGAATTTAGAATTCTCGTGGACGTCCGTCCCTTGGTAAATGTCACTGAGGAAAACGGTACTCGAACGCTCGACGTCACTAGATCCTGGGCCAGATAAATCCGTATTTCCAGTCGGATCAGTTAATGATAATGTGAGTCGATGGTAATTATTTAACCACGAACTACTTTGAAATTGAATGCTGATAATTAGGTTGATGCCTAGGCTAGGACTAGGTCCATGGTAGGCACATGCTTATTTAGGCTCTATATAGGCTTAGAGAGAGGCTTTCAGAGAGAGGGAGAGAGAGCGAGAGAGAAAGAGCGAGAGAGAGACCCAGAAATTATCAAGGTCGAATCAGATGCGCCTATTTTACCTTTACTTCATATTTTCAGACACAAATTCCAATCACACACGCAGCTTTCCTACAGCAACTGCAACAACATCAGAATAATTATGCCGCCTCTGAGGTAATTTTACTTTTGTGTATTTGTCCCAAAATTTATTTGCTGATCAACTGAATCAACTTTTGAGTGAACCGTCGGTGTTCGAGATGTTTCTAAACGTTAAACTACTACGATCTCAGGCGCGCAGAACGGACATGCGGATCCGCGTCCGCGGGAAAAATGTGCCTTTTTGACATGGGAAAGGCGGAGACGCAGAAAAGAGGGCGGTGTTTGTTTCTCTCTGCCTCGAGATTTTGAATGCAAATTTGCAATCTTTTCCCGCGGACGCGGATTCGCATGTCCGCACTGCGCGCCTGAGGACCAGAGTATAAAAAAGGTATTGCAAGAATAAATTTAGGTGGGCGATCTCTCTGAATCAACGGCTCTGTTCCCTTCAATGCGCCTTGTATTGGCAGCTTTGCTATGTTGTTGTTATATGACACTTTCCGTGAGGTGAGTCCTTCTTACGATCTAATTCTGGATACTGTATATGTGGGTTACGGTAGTCGAAATAAGTATATTATTTTTTGTGGACTAACTATTTTGTAAATATTAAATATTTATTGACACATTAAAAGGTGTGCATCAATATGATGAAAGATATTCAGCGACAATTGAATGGCCGTAGTTTTAATTATGTTAAAAAATGGATGTGAGTATTGTAGACAGTTTGGTCACCTGCGATAATACTTATTGCATTCAGAAAGTTCAATATCTAAGAATTAATCAATTTTTTCTAAACATGTACTTTTTTTGTTGTTGTTGTAATGTAAGATACTGTAGATTTATGTTAATAATTGTAAGATTTTGTAAAACCCGGATCTCCATTTAGTGCGTCAAATATATCCGTGGCCATCATTTGCATGACATCCTGCCCGCAAAGTCATCATAAAACTGCAGGATCGGTAGATTGGCACTCGAGTGAGGTGAGACAATTTATTTGACACAATTAATAATAAAATAATAATAACGGTTTATTGGTTACCAATCAATACAAATAAAGAACGCCAACCAAAGGGAACCCTAAGAGCACGCGCTTTAAAACTCGAAAGTACTTACCAGGGACCAAATATATAGCTGTAGGTTCTGAACTTAGGTGAAACTGAACTAGGCTGAAAATTGGCGACGCATCAAAAATGCTTACTTTGAAAGAAATAGTCTTGACAGAAAGTACTGTAACTCCTACTAAAAAAATTACCGTTTCGTCCGATTACCCATGGATTAACCGATTGCAAACAGCACTAGGAAGCGCTAGTCTTCTGATACGAAATCTATTTTAATTTAGGAAGGTTACGTATTGGCTGCCCAAAATGCCGGCCATTTACTAATGCTTGTCACTGGCATGTGGGCAGATCGACTAAATGGCAAATGGATGGTATTTATGAGGTATTTTTTTGTCAATTTTTATTTTTTTTTTGTAATTGTTAATTGGGAAATTAGTAATTGCCGAAAAGTAAAATCTGTATTTAATCTATATTTAATAATCTATATTTTCCAGTCTCGTGCTCTGCGTGTTCGCCAATATCGCTCTCCCGCTCCTCGCGACAAAATCCTTCTGGTTCGCCGTTCTAGCGCGGTTCGCTGTTGGCGCGGCGGACGCGTGCCTGATCCCCGCGGCGAATTCACTTATCACTAGGTTATATTTATGCTATGTGTATTGATAAGTATGCTTCCTATATTAGAGTTACTTTATGAACTCGCATCAAAAACTTATGCTTATTCTCACTAAAACGGGCTCAGCAAAAATGAACAATAAGCTCCTAATAAATAAATAAATATTTTACGCCACAAGAGCGTGATTATTCAAGGGAGGTTCAATACAAGGTTTCAAAGCTTATGATCTTACGACTCTTATGGGGTCTCGGTGTATGCCGGATTTTGCTTCCAAGTATGGCTTTAATTACCGTAGATTGGCACTACGCGAGAACAACTACAGACCGCCAAAAAATGGTCCCGCAACGGTCGCCACAGGACTATTTTTTGCGAGCGTGCATAAACTGTGCATTTTCGCCTCCTCTAGTATTATCAATGGTGCATTTTCTAACTATCAAAGGTGTATGCAAAATCGTACACGAGATGCACATTTGATACTTGGAAGCAAAATGCGCTGTTTTTACCATACATCGAGACCCCATTACGATCTTACGAAAAAAAGCACAAGCCACAAAGCCGCGTTGTCTTGTGCATATAAACCTCCGAATGCAGAGGTACATTTTTTTGCATTATTTCAACAACTTTTTGCAGATGGTTTCCGCAAGCTGAACGCGCGGCTGCGATTGGCATCATATCTGGAGGACGACAGATTGGCATGTTTATTGAGTTCTCTTTTATCGTTACACAGCTAGCAATATGGATGCCTCTCGTTGAACACTTACCTCTCGATACAAAGCACATCCGTCTTGCCTTTTTGATTGAAAGACGTTCGCTTCGTTGTGGATTTACCTAGCACGACCTACGTGAAATCCCGTTCGATATTCATAATATGCTCAACTACGCGACTGTCAAGTCAAACAATAATTAAATGTTTATATCTTCTAGGTGCTCTATTCATTTTACCCGCCGCCGGATGGTTGTGCACGCAGAGGAAGATTCTTGGCGGATGGCCTGCGATTTTCTATCTTTCCGCGACGATTTCGCTAATGGTAAGTAAATTCTAGTCATGTGAACTGAAACCATTATACAAATAGAAAAGCGAAAGCGTTGCCCACGTGAAGCTCAGCACATGGCACATCCAGCTGCACCAGCACACGATGATTAGCTGTATTACAGTAAGACCCGGACTCTGCCAAAGAGAGAAGTAAAGAAAGAGAGAGAGAGAGAGAGAAATAAAGAGAGAGAGAGTGGGAGAGAGATTAACGAGTTAGTTCAATTCAGGTGACCTTCTTCTGGCTACCATTCGGTGCCGACAAACCAAGCAAACAATGTTGTATTTCTGAACGGGAGCGACTCTTCGTTGAGAGTAGGTGGGAAAGGATATTATTTCAGACTAACAATCAGTGTCCAAGTCTTACTTCAGAGATTACAGTAGTAAGTTCCCATATATGTATGGCAAGGATTTAATTTACTGTGCAACAATCGAAAAAGGGTGGCCAAAAAGCAGACTATGAAAACACCTTTCGAATTTGGGTTCTTGTGTAACATCTAGCTTGTCGAAAACCCCAATGCCTCAATCACAATGTTTCGTTCTGAGCCTGGATGTTGTTGGTCTATTAGTCGTGACTGAAATGGAAAAGTAAGTAAACATGTTAAGCGGTGTGACATCCGGTTTATGAAAATGTTTGACGCTTTAGTTCCATGTATTGTATGCGAATACTGTTTACCGGATAAAGTATGTTTTTAATATACAAAGATATTTTAATATTATTCGGACTTTATATCAGGATTGCCTGTGAATCAATTGGAAAGCGTACCGATCGGTCCCGGCGAGTTCCCTATCGAGCTATGTTGAGGAGCAAAGCGTTATGGGCATCCGTATTTGCAATGGTCTGTCACGAGTACCCGCTGGTCATTATGTTACAGGTTGGTATGGATATGGAGTATTAGCTTAGTCATCATTTATTCGTAGGTAAATTGATCCTCTGCGACGGTAATATTACCGTACACATCCCTCAGATTTCATCTCCTAACTATGCAATAAGATTTATATGCTTTGAATTTTGGACCGTTTAATAAATATGATATATCCATTTCCCCAGTTCCTTCCCAACTACATGCGGGATGTGTTGGAGTTCGCTCCCACTGCCAATGGATTCATCTCGGCCCTTCCAATCTTCTGTTTATTCGTGTCGAAGACGTTGTCCTCCTCCTTATCGTCTTGGTTGACGGTCAAGAAGGAGTACGATAAGACCTTTGTGTGCAAGGTTTGCGATTTCTCATTTAAGTCCTAAAGGCTAATGCTACTTACTGAACCCTGGGCCCTAAGGACCTAAGGACCATAAGCCAATTTGGGTTTGTATCTGTTTTGTGTGCATGGATGGCAACTACCGTGGGGAATACCTAATTACGGTCCAAGCCGTAATCAGGCATTTTCCAGGCTTTAGATTACTGGTCAATTCACTGTTGAGCTAAATACCGGCCTGCTTTTGAAAAACCGAGTACACCAGCATTCTTATGCAGCGTAATTAGAATAAAAAATCGAGCTAAATTCGAGCTAAAGAATTCCGATGTCCACGATGTGTCTCAAAAACCGGCCGGTAGTTCGCTTTAATATCCTTACATTATATTCCTTTCTTTAGATCTTCAATGGTATAGCATCGGCGGGTCTGGCTATTTGTATCGGAATTGTTCCCCATTTTAACTCCGATCATGCCGTGCTAGCCGTATTTTCACTATGTGGAGCAATGCTTAGCGCCGGTAAGAGATCTCATACAACGGCTAGACTTGGCGATATTTTAGTTCCCTGTTTCTACGATACCGCGTGAATAGAAAAGAGAGAGAGAGAGAGTACAGAGAAAGTGAGATAAAGACAGCTTAGGCAAGTTACAGATTTGCATCTAATGTGACAAATATTATGCCCACTTGTATCAAGTACTTCACTAAATAAACAGCAAAGCAATGTTTGGAATATTGTGAGAAGCAACTACGTCAGCAAGTGCTATCCATTTTTCACTAATATGAACAAAATGGTAGGTATGCACACCCCGGGAGTTCAAACGGCCATGGTGCAACTGGCGCCACCATTTTCTGGGATCATCACTGGGTGGACGTTCTTTGCTGTCGCCTGGTTCGGAATTGGAAACAAAATTCTGACGAAACGGATTGTCCAACAAGGTACGTTTCAAGAATGGTTTAAAGCTAGCCAATCTTTTGCTCTCAAGTCCTCTGTCGCATGATGGTTGTTTACATTCAATGATTGTTGACATAAATCGAGTGATGTTGAGAGCATTTATAATCCTCGTAGCGTTATAGCATAGCGATATAACAGCCGGTTTCAAACGCATGCTGGACGCTGAATCCCAGGTAATGTAAGGTAATGTATGCAAATAAATATATCTTTAGTCAAATTATGGTCGTTTGCATACAACATATAGAAATACCGTTGACCAGCATATGTTTCAAAAGCGGCCGTTATATCGCTCTAAGCTTTCTGCAAGGAGATTTTGTTTAGACACATGCCTGTCTCGAAGTCTGGACTTTTTTGTGCAGTTCGTCTGTAACATTTCTCTTTCGCTAAAAATTGAACCTAAATATGGTGCCACTACAAAGTACACCCCCTGGACTTTTTTGTGCAGTTCGTCTGTAACATTTCTCTTTCACTAAACATTTAACCTAAATATGGTGACACTACAAAGTACACCCCAGACACAGACTACAAACTACAAACTACTATTCCAGGTTCGGCAACCGAGTGGGGCATCGTGTTTCACGTGGCTGCCTTCGTGGCCGCTCTGCCAGTGGTCGTGTTCTCCATCTGGGGATCAGCTGATCGCCAGATATGGGCGGCGCCATCTTCGAAACTCTCAGTAGTCTCCCTAGCACAGAAGAGAAGTGTAACGTCGCTGGGAAAAGGCTCCAGTGTTACGAGAGTGAGTGTTCTTTGGTATATTGGGAAGGTAGTGTTATGCCTTGGCTGCCTTAGGATTAGGAGCGGTAATAGGAGTACTTGACTTATCTTACAATGTATTGCAAAGTGTCCTTTTAGCAAAAGTCACAATGAACATCCGGTATAATGTTCCAGTACGTAGTGTTCACATATTATACGACACGCTTGCTTGTTTCGTAACACCTTTTGATTTTCTTGACCTTCCAGCCACCTTTCTAGGCCACTACTACGGGATCTAGCCTAACCGACGAAGACAAATCTATCCCATAGTGTCACTGTCAATGTGATCATCGAAAGATGCACATTATTGTCAAAAAAAAATTGTCAAATTATAAAAAAATGTTCAGATGTTCTCCCTACCCAGTTCTGCCAAACTGTCAAACTGTCGGACGGCGTCGCCACCTCCAATCCACAAGTTGAGCACGAGATCCATGTGCGACTCCCCAATGTCGGCTCACCGAGTAGACTCAGTGATATCAATGCTCCAAAGAGAGGCATCCATGCCAAGAATGTTCAAGGAAAATGGAACTGTTGGTAACCGGTGAGTGTTCATTGGTTCATCACCATCACAGAAAACATCACCATCACTGAGCCTAAGCCTAAGCCTAAGCCTAAGCCTAAGCTTAAGCCACTTTTTGTAAATTAAGGTAGTTCGTGAATTAGGTCTCGTTCACCTTTGGTAAAGTTAGTGTCTTTTCAACATACTCTATATATATGTACAATGAGCTTTTGTCTTTTTCAAACAGGATTAAAGCGAAATACCGGCCGGTTTTTGAAACACATCGAGTTTACCAGTTTCTTATGCAACTTATGCAAATCAACATAAATTATAATAAAAAATCGATATAAATTCTAGGAAATTAGCATACGGACGTAAGAATTCAGCTGTCCGCTATGCGTTTCAAAAACCGGCCGGTATTTCGCTTTAATTTTGGTACAGTTGCTCTTTTTCCAAGTATATTATGTGCAATGAACTTTGTCTTATTCAAGCAAGAGTTTCTCTCACAAAGACTATACACTATACTACTCTTACAATTTGTGTTGTCCTAGGCCTAAGCCTAAGCTCTCTCTCTCTCGTATATTTGTCTCTATCTTCAGAACGATTCCCCGCGAGAATTCGACCAAATCCATCCTAAAGACGCGCGACTCCTTGCCGGCTCTAGCGCCGCTCCAATCCTGCGCATCTATCGACGAGGCCAACGAGAGGGATTGGTCTCCGCCGCCCTCATTCCGCGCTCGGTTGTCGCCTATTCCGAAGAGCGATTCATTACTGAACAATCAAAAGATATCCAATACGTCGACTGATTCGTCGCCTCCACCAACGATGAGGGTTAGTTAGCATTTCGAGTAAGATATATATATTTCACCAGCTTGAGAAAGAGACCACCAGAGAGAGAGACTCGCAGAGATAGAGGAGAGAGAGTGGAGAGAGAGAGAGAGTGGAGAGAGAGAGTGGAGCGAGAGGGTAGACGGTAGAGACCAAAATAACACGAATACCGTTACTCCTACACTTTCCGAAGTATATACCTTTCCGAAGGGATCAGCTCACCTTAAAGGCACGGGCCCATCAAAATAAACCTATAGTTTGCATGTTTTTATAATTTGTATAAAGGGGGTTTATTATAATATATGTACACTAAGTTACGGCTAGACTTTATCCCGCTGAAATTTTTCGGTGTCGATAAACTCAAAAGTATACCGTAGAAGACCAACAATTGCACCCTTATTTCCTTACCGCGTGTCCCGAGGATACCTCGCTCTGATTGGGACCCGGGAGACTATCTGTCCATATAGCCACATTCCCCCGGGACACGCGACAAGAAAATAGGGTGCAATTGTTGGTCTTCTACGGTATACTTTTGAGTTTATCGACACCGAAAAATTTCAGCGGGATAAAGTCTAGCCGTAACTTAGTGTACATCTATTATAATAAACCCCCTTTATACAAATTATAAAAACATGCAAAATATGGGTTTATTTTGATGGGCCCGTCACTTTGAATTGCGTCAGTTTTTTTTGTTTCTTTATTTTCTATAAGGGATAGTAAAAATTTGGAATAGAAAAAGTAGTGTTCAATTTCAATACTCACGAAGATATTGGGTGATAAAGTGGTGGATTGATCGGGCCGAAATGCAAAAAGGGCAATTGTCCTGCCTTGTTTGTATAGGATAATTGCCCTTTTTGCATTTCGGCCCGATCAATCCACCACTTTATCACCCAATATCTTCGTGAGTATTGAAATTGAACACTACTTTTTCTATTACAAATTTTTATTATCCCTTATAGAAAATAAAGAAACAAAAAAAAACAGACACAATTTAAGGTGAGCTGATCCGAGGTCAGACTCAATAAATTAATATCATTCGTTCACGCCTTTAGTACTAAAAGTATTATATAATCCTAGTCCTTGCAGGCAGTTGGTTCCTCAGAAGAAGTACTCCGGTCTTCCCCATCAGAACTTCGACGTCGCGGATCCGACTTGTCGACGTCCAGTAGCACTTCCACATCCTCATCCGTCTCCGCAAATAACAATAACAACCCACTAAGTCCCCGGCAGCCATCCCCACCAGTTCAGCGTAAAATGGCCACCAGTGTTGTTCAAAAAGATAACTAACATCCCAGTTGTTCATTGATGTGACTTATAACTTTAAAGCTAAATACTGGCCGGTTTTTTGAAACGCATCGTGGACAACTGAATTTATACCTATGCTAATTTGCTCGAATTTAGCCCGTTTTTTTTTATTCCTATTCATGTTCCTTTGCATAAGCTGCATAAGAATGCTGGTCTACTCGATGTGTTTCAAAAACCGGCCGGTATTTCGCTTTAACACCACATTGTTCAGCGCAGCCTAATGGTTTACCCTTCTACACAGCTCTCATTGAACTTAACCTGGCATACAAGTAACAAATCCCACTAACTAAATAGGGTCTATTTATGCACACAATTTTTACACTCCATGCTTCATAATTCTATCCGACTTCGCGACTTCATTCATTTCCTGTTTTACGTAGCGTTCTAATGTACTAAACTGTAATTAGCTCACCCTTTAAATAGCAACAAAGCTTAACTACAATTTTCTACGGGTCATTCTACTGTCCAACATTTTGATGATGCATACCTTTTTATATGACTTGTATTGTTCATTTTTTCTATAACACTCAATCTCAATTGAGTCGATAAAAAATCATTTATAATGAAATTCACAACATTGCATAGAACCCAAACAGTCCTCACGCTGCAGAATAAACACCTACAAATAATATGGGAAATAAAAATAGTAAACACAACTGAACAACATTTTTGCTACAGAAGTGAAAATAACCGGCTAAGCAAACCCCTACTAAATGAATAAGCAGACGGGTGCGAATAAAACTCAAAGCTGTTAATAAATAGTGTCCAATTATTCGTGAGCAGCGTTAGCAAGTCTTCTATGGAGCTTGGTGACCTTTGCATAAAAGTATATTTTTTTTAATTGGAGGGTAGCAATCGGCCCAAGGCCGGTTTCTCCAGTCGGAGAAGAACCCGTAAGGCTCTTAGCACGTAATCTATCTAATATCAATATGCTGGTATAATATCAAATCTATCTAGATAACCCAGGCGCCTTGACCTAGAAACAGCAACAACTGCATGGCTCTATAATATGTGGATGATAGACGCCTACTATGGTCGAGCTCCATAAATTCATCATTAGTATTTATCACACATAAGTTGGCAACATCACGATTTTTATTATTTTCCGCTATGGCTATTTCCTCGTCAGTTTGTCTATAGTATTGATGCACGTTATTTATTGTCTATTTATGAAAGATCCGCCCAAGATGCAAGGATTGGTCTGAGACGGACTCACACTAATTCTTGTTTAAAGCGAAATACTGACCGGTTTTGGAAACACATCGAGTACACCAGTATTCGTATGCAGATTATGCAGTTTTTTTTTTTTTTTTTTTTTTTTTTTTTTTTTTTTTTTTTTTTATGAACATAAATTAGAATAAAACGAGCTAAATTCGAACAAATTAGCATAAATTCAAGATCCGGCCGGTAATTCGCTTTGATTTATTTCAATAAACATGCATATGTGAATGATTTCCTCTTCATCATAATGATCCACTTTGTGCAATTGCTTCAATTGTAAATCTTTACAAATTTCAGATTATATACGCCAATGGGCATGCTAAACCTTATCCTGCCGTGTGCCTTGGTCACACTGGTATTATCGGAACCGACGTGCGACTGTAAATGTGGCGACGGAGAAGATGATAACGATAACTTCATGGTTGAAATGGAATGGGCCGCGAATATGCCTGCGAGAATCATGCGGGAACTTTGTTCATGGTCCGTTAGATCTCAACAAGTCTATTGACGATATCTGCAGCGATATGAAGAACACCGATTACCTCGATCTCGCCAAGGTTATTTTCATTTTTATTGTTCTTTATTTATGGGTATTTTATGCAAATTTCCAAAAATTTGACGCACTATTGTTTGAGACAAACGATAAAAAAGCGAGTTTACTGTTTACCATTTACTGTTTACTGTTTACCTGTAATACTTCAATTTACCGTTTACCATGCGAGTTTGCTAATGGAAACGTTATTGTGAAATAAAAAAAAAGGAGATTCATATTGACATCGAATATATTAAAAGAAATAGGAAGATACAAAGTGCCCGTACTTTGTGTGGGACCCCGTTTTGAAGGTGTAGCTATTAGTCACGGCAACTACATATGTAAATGAAAGCGCCCCTGACTTTTCAATGTTTTTCTCTGTTCAATCAATTCAATGTTTCTACCATATCAAATTGAACTAGAAACAGTGCGTTCACATAAAATAAGTCTTTAGGAAATTAGTGAACCCATTTAGTGACGGTTCACTGTTTTCTTTTTCCGCGTTCTACCCCATTTGGTGACAAGTTCATGATCGCGTGGTGACCAAGTTTTGGCGAAAACCGTTGCCAACTGGTCACCAGATTGCCACGAATTGGTCAGCGAACGTTTTTTGTCGGTAAAAAAAACAACATTTCTCGATTTCGGCAATTATTCCGTTTTCCTGTAAGCTACTACAGTGGCAGGCAAACTCGCATGATAATTCATTTACTTTCTTTACAGCTCGAAGCCCACGCTGGAGAAGGATTTACCAAGATGAACAAAACCGTGGAGGCTACAGTTAAGGTAAGAGCCGTCCCGGGCCACAAGAAAATGCACCTACATTTACCATTTCTTTATAATTAGTTTGAATTGGGTTACCTAAATCTCTAATAATAGAACAATGTCTAAGGGACCACCCATACATGCCCATAAACTAATTTTCGTTTTAATTCAGTCGTTCGTTCATATATTCGCGGACACATACCCAGAAAAATATATTTACAACTCTTTCAGTTTATTTTCTCACAATTAGTGTGTGTCAATAAGACTCGCGGATATACCCTGTAGAACTGGCTAGCGGCCGGCCCCGCCGCTAGCCATTCTATTAAAAATATATGCTGTGTATATTATGTGTTGTGAATAATTAAATATATACACAGAGAATATAGCCATTATACTTTATCATTGGACCATGGCCAAGAGCTGGCGCTCTTGGTCAGTGCACACACACAACTGATGTTAGTAGGAGTCTGTGTTAGTAAACAACATAAGAGAGAATTGCAATCAATATATCTAAAGAACGGCTAACTATAAAGATAGCACACACACACACACACCACACACCTAAGTACAAAGCAATTAATCACTTGCAGCTTCTCCTCACTTACACCCTAACAAAATACTCGTTTAAAGGATCGCAGTCACTTCAATTTCGCCTTTTTACTTCAATTTTCAATAAATATAAAAAGATACCTAGAAAAATACCTTCCCAATACCGATTTACGGAGCATTTATCACAGGGAAAGAAATCCCTTCGGTTGAGTTTTGATTTTAGACAAAATGGGGTGTTTTCTAAATCGCAGTGGGACTTGGCCGGTTGCCAATGATGACAAAACAAAGAAAAACCGGGGAAGAGGGAAAGTGTCTGCTCTACTGTCTCAGTTGTCGTTGTTATACTGTACGTAATTAGAACGCAACCGGGGGGATTTCTTTCCCTGGGTTAAATTATCAGTAAATTGACACAGTAAATGTATTTTTCTATGTACCTTTTTATGTTTATGGATAATTGAAGTAAAAATACGAATTTGAAGTGACTGCGATCCTTTAAAGCGAAGTGCCGGCCGGTTTTTGAAACACATCGAATACGCCAGCATTCTTGCGTAGCTTGTGCAAGACCATAAATTAGCATAAAAATCGAGCTAAATTCGAGCAACTTTGTATAAATACGTAAGAATAGCGCTGTACACGATGTATTTCAACAACCAGCCGGTACTTGGCTTTAATTTCATTATTGTGGTTCAAGAGCAGTAGTGATGCATTGAACTCTCAGCTTGTAAGAACTATATATTTTAATATATATTTTGAGCGGATCATTATCGTTTACGTTCCGTATGTCACTACCGCGACGGTATACCGCGCAAAAATCCAGTTGCTCTTATAAAATAACTTAAGCTGGAGCGTGCGACACAGCTTCTACCTACTCTCGACTGTTTGATAGATGCCTACGAGACAAGACAGAAAAGGGTAAGTCGAATCACTACCAATTTACCAACTAAAACAAAAACATTTTATCGTGAACGATTACGACTTATTTTCTAGAATTGTGACGCTGCTTAGCTTACGCGCAAACAACAAACGAACGATTGTAACATAAAGGGACCCGAAGCTAGATAAAGTGGAGATCAGAAGTTTTAAAGTGAAATGCAATTTTCTGTCGAGTCCCGCAGCAAAACAACAGCGGGATAGCGGCATCCTAGCTCGAACATGGCCATATTCATATTCCCGCTCGACCAAATTTTTCGTTTGAGCTTAATTCGAACAATTGCTTGTGGTGCCGGTAGCGTAATGGTAAACGCATTGGCCCATATAGCCGAATATGCGGGTTCGACCCCCACTCGGCCAAAACCCCAATTTGTCATTTGCAACCAAATTGATAAAGCTTAGGCTGCAGTGGCCTTTAATGTGCACTAGGATTTGAATTTGCAATAGCATTTGCATCATATTGGTACTGTTCGTGGGGAATCAATAGTGAGCTGGATCTTTACATGGATATCAATAAACTCAAGCCTCGTTCGAGTCGGGAAAAAGCTGTGGAATCCCGGAATTCCACCGTTCGAGATGGGACACCGGAAACGTAGTTTTTCCGCTATTTAGCCCCAACCGTCGGGGTCAAGCATCATTTCTGGCTCTTTCAGTTGTCAAAAATATAATCCCACAACGATTCCACTACGGTATTGTTGCTTGTCCTCGCACGTTTCCGCGTCCGTCTCGAACGGTGGAATACCGGATTTCCACCAACTTTTTCCCAACTCGAACGCGGCTTAATACATATATTGTAGGCCGGTGTTTCCAAGGAACTGTCTCGTTACTATGGCTACCAAAAAAATCTTAGGAAGAAATGGAAGAAGGAAGTGAGTTTTCTGCAAGATTTTTTTCGGCATAAAGGCTACAGAAAAACTGCCTATGAAATAGCATTTGCCAGCCTCTGTAGGGCTTAGTCTTAGGCTTAGTCTCAGACTTAGGCCTAAGCCTAAGCATTTGCCAGCCTCTGTAGGTCTACGTATATCGAGCAAAAAGGTGTACCTTGGTTTAGTGTTTCAAACTATATAATGCATAACTCAATTTCCTCTCATTAGGTGAAGAGTATATTGGAAACTTTCTCGAATGGAACTACAGAAAATGCAAGCACCGACGTCAAACCAGTAAGGATACCTATTTTTAGGACGCATCGCGCGCGTGCGCGCGTGTGTGTCTGTGTGTGTGTGTGTGTGTGTGCGTGAGTGTGTGCTTGCTTGCGTGTGTGTGTGCGTGCGTGAGTGCGTGTGTGTGAATGTATGTGTGTTTCCCCCCAACACTGCTTTGGTGACCCAAAACAAACTAAATTGTTGCAGCATTATTTATACATTATGTCCATGAAGTACGCGCCCTAACGCTTCCGTCAAAACGTTCACTTTATAGCTGTCGAAGAGAGCTACAAGTTCCTTACCATGAACCGATCCAACCGCGGACGCCACTGAACAGTATCGTTGACCGAAACGCGGAATAATTTCGAATGACCTTTTTTCTTATGGTAAAAATTCGCGATCGTTTTTAGAAAATCCTGATTACTTGACAAATCGCTATTTTCTCAAAATTTACATTCTACCAGAAATCTTATGCTAGGCTTAGGCTAAGGCTTAGACTTAGGCTTAGGCTTTAGAGGTAAATATTGTGCTCGTTACCTGTACAAAAAATGACGCAGAAACTTTTCGATACGCATCTTTTTTTTCTTTGCCCTGTTCAATTTGTGATATTTCGAAATAAACAATATCTGACGAAGAACCTTCAAAAGTGAAAGTTTCGCTAACACACAATCAAGTGGAAGACGCCTCCGGGGGACTACGACCCACTAGACAAAATACCTGCTCTCGATTTGCACTTCCTTCCCACGTGTGGGAGTTCGCTCCCACTGCCAATGGATTCATCTCGGCCCTTCCAATCTTCTGCTTATTCCTGTCGACGTCCTTGTCCTCCTCATAATCTTCGTGGTTAAAGCGAAATACCGCCCGGTTTTCGAAACGCATCGTGGACAACTGAATTCTTACGTATTTATGCTAATTTGCTCGAATTTAGCTCGATTTTTTACTATAATTTATGTTTATTTGAATAAGCTGCATAAGAATGCTGGTCTACTCGATGTGTTTCAAAAACCGGCCGGTCGCTTTAACGGTCAAGAAAGAGTACGATAAGACCCCTGTATGCCAGGGTGTGCTGTGTGCTTGGTACTTTTGTCATTATCCCCCGCATAATACAATCTACAATGGTCCCTGATGTATTAGAGCAGCCTGCTTTGCACGTACATTAGGAAGTAAGACATTAGGAAGCATCGTGGGCCCGAATAAACTATGCTCTCAATATCAATATATTTATGTATCCAATCATTGTATGTGCGACATGCTTACGACGACTTCAGAGTGAGCGGGCGGCTAACTTTAAGCCATTATTGAAACGTACTTTGTTGGACTATCCTTCAGGTCACTTGCGATCCCAAGGCCCAAGCGGATTCATTAATGGTCTCGAAAAATAGTTGAAAACTTAATTAATTACTCTTTAGATGTTCAATGGTAAACATCGGCGGGTCTGGCTATTCGTATCGGAATTGTTCCCCATTTTGACTCCGACCACGATGTGCTAGCTGTATTTTCACTTTTCACTATGTATTCACAATGTTAGCGCGGGTAAGAGTTCACACTATTAACTATTAGACAATATTTTCTTAGCATTAGGATCATGAATGGACCGCGAACAACGTTCTCTAACATATGAAACCACCCGTTGTGTTACATGTAGGTCTACTGTACTGAGGCCGTATTCACCAAAACCAGGGAACACTCCCTAAGGCTCACTGAATCTCTTCTGCCCTCGCACTCTCTATGCACTCTTACGCTCCTTGGGGAGGCCAGGAAGGGCTCCATGCGTGTTGGTGAATACGGCCTATGTACTCATAATTGCGTAGACCGAACACACGAGCGGCAACATTGAATACTTCCACTAATGCAGGCATACGCTAGTGACAATATATTCACTTCCACACATCGTCTTCATAAGTTTCCATCCTCCTATGACTTCCATTTGTTGTTCTTACTTGGCTTACTATACTGTAATTAGCACACCACCCCAGTAATAGTAACAAATCCCAGCGAAATACCGGCCGGTTTTTGAAACACATCGAGTACTCCCTGTTTTCCTATGCTTCATATTCAAATGAGCATACATTTGAATAAAAAATAGACCCCAATAGACCCCTTTTAGCAGAACTGCATAAGAATGCTGATATTTGAGATGCGTATCAAAAACCGGCTGGTATTTCGCTTTAACTACAAATACTACGGCTTGCACTCTTCATTCTTCCAAGTGATAAAGTGAAAAAAAATTCATTCATAAAAAACGATGCAGAATCAATATGACTGATGAATAATATAAATAGTACTAATGTAAGAGGACGAATAATCAATAAAGGACCATTTTTTTGCTAGAAAAATCAAACTTCTAGACCACAAACAACCGGCTCGGAATACACAGTATGGTACCCGGTTCATACACAATTAGTACTAGATAATGGGGCAAGCGTAAAAGACCAATTTTTTTTAAAGCGAAATACCGGCCGGTTTTTGAAACGCATCGTGGGCAACTGAATTCTTATTTATGCAAAGTTGCTAGTTGCTAATTTAGCTCGATTTTTATTCTAATTTATGTTCATTTGCATAAGATGCATAATAATGCAGGTGTACTCGATGTGTTTCAAAAACCGGCCGGTATTTCGCTTTAGTGAACAGTCCAGATTCCAGATACTCTTGCTTTGTGAGCTCGTTCTCCTACCGTAATGAGTCTAGCCCCCCTTAATACTCCACAGATAAGACTCCTAGTCTCCTAGTAGACAGTAGGTAAGGTAAGGTACACTGAAATTAGTAGGTGGGCCTCGCAACGAATAAACCAACAGATATTCATGATTCAGTACTATGAAAAAAGAAGAAGAAAGTCTGACTAATATGTAAGAGATAATAAGAACAACGCTTCACTGAATAGACACGGACTGGATTGGATGGTTCTTGAAAATTCTAATGAGGCATGGCGGTTCCAAATTTCGACTCATGTGCAGAGCTCTTAGCCGGAATCAGCACCTCGTTGTGCACGTACGCATCGCACACGTAGCACCACACCTAAAATACACGGTGAAAATACACCAAAGTCAGAGCTTTCATAATTATATCGTTATCATTATATAAACCGGAGCTTATATCGTATAGCAGCTTATGTCGATATGGCCTTGAGCTTGAGGAGGTCAACGAGTTCGTGAGCATCCCTTCCTTCCCAATACCACATCACTTAATAGAATCATGGCACAATGCCTGGTATGGTCCAAATAAAATGGACATGACATCAGGGAGGTTCCTTCCAGCAGTCGTGCTTTCGGGTAAGGGAGTTCCCTAATCATTTAGGGAACCCCTGAAAGATTATCCAGATCACCAACCGACAGATCAGCAAGCGATAGCGCCATCGGGTGTCCCCTGTTCTCCGCGTGATCCAGTGCATGCCCGTGCACATGACGGCCACAGTTCGGCTGGAAATAACACGGATAAGGAACGATCAATTGCAATAAGCAAAACCGCCAACCAAAGTGCACACACACACACACACACACACACACACACACACACACACACACACACACACACACACAAACACACACACACACACACACACACACACACACACACACACACACACACACACACCACACACACACACACATACACACACACAAAGAAATCAAACTCGAACCTCATAACAGGAGAGACAGACCCACACCTCAGCTCCAGCGTCACAGACCGAACAGTTCTGATTGTGAGCGACGCCAGACTCGGGTATGGCAGTTACCTGGAACAAGATTAGTTTGGCTTATACATCTCTACAGCACAGAACCGTTGACGCTACTTTTTTGTTCTAAAGCTACGTTACACAGAGACGATCAAGTTATTGTTATTGGTTATTACAGATTTCTCCAAGAACATTATTAAAGGGATAGGTTCATCTCAAATCACCTCTCTTTTTATTGTTTTTATTAATAATAACACAAATATCATTCACAATGAAAAGTAAATCAATCACAAAACAATAGGCCTCGCAGAAAAAGCTTCCTTTATTGGTATATGGGTGATCGGAAGCTAAAATCTAAACGCAAAAACGTGTACCGTACAGCTAATGGCAATTAGCCAAGGTACAAACTACACTCGGCAGGACATTATTTCGCACGGTGAATTATCATTTAATGGCTTGGCCGAGTGTAGTTTGTAACTTGGCTAATTGCCATTAGCCCTCGAATCTGTGTACGGTATTAGTTTTTGCCTTTAGATTTTGGCTTCCGATCACCTAGCTTCCAATAAAGGAAGCTTCTTCTGCTAGGCGTGTGGTTCTGTGAGTGATTTAATTTTCATTGTGAATGATATTTGTGCTATTATTAATAAAAACAATAAAAAGAGAGGTGATTTGAGATGAACCTATCCCTTTAACACATTTTGCGCAAACTTCTTTAAAGCGAAATACCTGCCGGGTTTTTTTGAAACGCATCGTGGGCTACTGAATTCCTACGTATTTATGTTAATTTGCTTGAATTCAGCTCGATTTTTTTCATTCTAATTTTGCTCATTTACAAAAGCTGCATACGAATGCTGGTGCACTCGATGTGTTTCAAAAACTGGCCGGTATTTCGCTTTAAACCCAAGAACTTACCACCTCCAGATGAGGGCAAGATGTAAGAGGGGTGACCGCGTGCAGTCCACCAACCATACCACCTTCAGTAGACGAAGAAGTTAAAAAAAAAAAAAAAAAAAAAAAAAAAAAAAAAAAAAAAAAGGAAAAAAAAAAAAAAAAAAAAAAAAAAAAAAAAAAAGAAAAAAAAAAAAAAAAAAAAAAAAAAAAAAAGAAAAAAAAAAAAAAAAAAAAAAAAAAAAAAAAAAAAAAAAAAAAAAAAAAAAAAAAAAAAAAAAAAAAAAAAAAAAAAAAAAAAAAAAAAAAAAAAAAAAAAAAAAAAAAAAAAAAAAAAAAAAAAAAAAAAAAAAAAAAAAAAAAAAAAAAAAAAAAAAAAAAAAAAAAAAAAAAAAAAAAAAAAAAAAAAAAAAAAAAAAAAGATTAAAAAAAAAAAAAAAAAAAAAAAAAAAAAAAAAAAAAAAAAAAAAAAAAAAAAAAAAAAAAAAAAAAAAAAAAAAAAACAAAAAAAAAAAAAAAAAAAAAAAAAAAAAAAAAAAAAAAAAAGAAAAAAAAAAAAAAAAAAAAATAAAAAAAAAAAAAAAAAAAAAAAAAAAAAAAAAAAAAAAAAAAAAAAAAAAAAAAAAAAAAAAAAAAAAAAAAAAAAAAAAAAAAAAAAAAAAAAAAAAAAAAGAAAGACGAAGAAGTTCCACAAGAACTGTTAGAAGCCTAAACATCGAAGACTAAAACAATACACTACACTATACCTACCTAAGCAAACGCAAAGTTCAAGAACCGATAGCCAACATGCTATACGTACGACCAGTACACAACCTGACAACGCTATTTAAATTGCTATTGGACGTGGTTTACATTTCATATATTAAAGGCAATCCATGGACCAACATCTCTTTAAACACATGCACTCACCATATCTCCTGTGTTCAGTTCCACTAAGCTTGGTACCACGTCGTTACCCTTCAACCTGTCCTGCTTCCCCTGCTCCACCTCAACTTCGTCCGCCTCGTAAACACCGTCGGAATGGTCAGAATCAGATTCCCCTTCCCCTTCCGATTCCGATGACGACGACCACACAGGAATACTCTCGTGGTGATGAGCACCACTTACCTGAAATGGGGAGCACGAGCTTAGGGAACACTAGGAATTAGAACAAAGCGAGCGCGGCATTCAATGAACACATGTTTCAAGTTGAAATCAAATACAGTGTTTTTGAAAAGTAAGTCATTACTTCTGATATGATCGTGAAAATGGAATGTCTCTATAACAACGCGATTCAGACAAACAGAGGAATGCAAATTAGAAATGAGGTTACAGAAATTCTCAAGCAAGCAAAGAAGATCGGTGCAGAATTGAAAGTCGGATAGAAGTCCACTAAAGCGAAATACCGGCCGGTTTTTGAAACGCATCGTGGGCAACTGAATTCTTGCGTATTTATGCTAACTTACTCGAATTTACCTCGATTTTTTTTATTCTAATTTATGTCCATTTGCATAAGCTGCATTAGAATTCAGCTGTTGACGATGTGTTTCAAAAACCGGCCGGTATTTCGTTTTAAAGAGCAAAGGAATTGACATACAAGTAAGGTTGCATACTTGTATTCAAACAAAACTCGAGTACCGAATTTCTGAATTGAACTACTGTTTAAAAACAATTAATTCCGATCCCAGTCCCTCTCCACATCGCTCCCTTACAAGCATACACACACGCACACAAACCACACATGTTACAGACTATTCTACGGAACCTCAAATAGGGTCAATTAAAAATGGGACAATTACGATTACGAGCTACCAATTTTTTGCAAACCAAACTATTCAAACACACACGACACATAAATTCACTAGACAACATTTCACCATTTTTTTCCTAACGCCCCAAATATAACTGCTTAAATAAACATACAAGACACCTTGGTTCTTACATCACCTCACCTCCCACTGTCGTACTTATTCTTTTTATTCGGGCGATTACTCCCTAACTCTACTAACATAGGACAACTTTTGAACGAAAACAGACGTGCATCCCGTTTAGGCATTTCCAGTATTGTTTATGTTTCTGCACAACTCGCCGCATCGTCACCCACGCTTCAGGATGCACTTGGGAACTGAAAGGTAGTATTTAGGGAAAATATAAATCAGGGTGTTTTGGTTTGCGCCCGCAGTTACGAACATCTAACTAACTAGCAAATTAGTTAGCCTAAAATACATAATAACACAAAAGTCAACCTAGCTAGGAACCAAGGTAACTTAAAGCGAAATACCGGCCGGTTTTTGAAACACATTGTGGACCAGCATTCTTATGCAGCACATGCAAATGAACATAAGTTAGAATAAAAAATCGAGTTAAATTCGCGCAAATTAGCATAAATACGTAAGAATTCAGTTGTCCACGATGCGTTTCAAAAACCGGCCGGTATTTCGCTTTAACAACGAACTCTTCAGAATCCAAGTTTAACTTCGGTAAACCACCACGTAACGTCTCTACCACTGCTTCCACGCCGTCCGCCAAAGCATTGAGGTTATAACCTGAAATGTGCGAGAAGTAATGTGCACAGAATTTTTCATATATCCTAAAGATTAGCAAACAACAGAGATCGTATCGTGAAGCAAATCAATAATCAATGACAGCCAAAGTTACGGTACCTCCCTCTAAAACAGCCACAACATTTCCGCTAGCCAGTCCACTTAACTGATGTGTCATTAGCGCAAACGTCGAGGGCGTTAACTGAAAAAAAGTGCGAGACGTACATATTTCGATAATAATGTCATATACTATAACGTTAAAATGGTATATCACGTGGTTTGCGAAGCGCATGTCAAACTGCTTTTTCATGCATTTTATGGAAATTGGAAATCATTTTCCATTTGATGCCAAAAATGCCCAGAATGGCACAGAAATTGCTACCCTGCGACCCAGTATTCGTTTCAAAACCACGTGCCATACCGCATTAAAAAATACCTCATATCCTCCTAGAGGATCGCCTCTCGCCGCGTCAAATCCAGCCGATATTAATACCAATTGTGGGCTGAATTCACAGGCGATGGGCATCACAATCTGCAAATTATTCGACTTATTTTATTCGACAAAATATTCGACGAGAACGCATTCTAAATTTCATCTCGCCTCTGTCAAAGACAACGATGTTCAACAATCTTCTCATCATACAGTACTCCTTGCTTGGGGCATTCAAATAATAATTTAATGTCAACATAGAGGGAGAGAGAGATTAAAAGGATACCTTTGTGAAGGCGGCTCTAGTTTCTGCATCACCAATACAGCAGAAGTTCCATGGGATGTTCACGGTAAATCCCTCGCCTAGAAGCAAACATAGAATGTGAGCATGCAAAAGTAAAGCATGCCTAATATTCTCAAGCAATGGACTACAGTATTGTTCACTCGCAAAGACAATCATATAGGGTGGGATCACACTCCCAGCGTTCGTGCACACGGCCACAGTAGATATCAAGAGCCTACCGTAACCCGTGCCAACGTCCACGTAATCTTTCGGCTCTCCATACGGAAAGAACATTCCATCTTCATGCCGATGAAGAGAAATGTAAAGGACTCGACGGTCCTAAAGAAACTAGTTATAATTCAATGTAAATAAACGAAAACCATGCTATCACGCATAAGCACAGTAAGTCTACTTTAACTTTAAAGCACTATAATGTAACCAAATAAGTAAAGTATACATACTACAGCCATGGCACCCGACTCTCACCATAAAAGTCGGGAGTTCGATCCCATCCCCGGCTAGGTGCGGCGCAGGGTGGTTTTCGCCTGGGTGCAAAAAAAATACCAACCGCCATAAGCATTCGACGTCGGCAGGTATGCCAGCCGGACCGTATGTTCATGTCATATGGTATCCTACAAGCCGTGTTAATCCCAGTGGTTATCCCGCGTTACGGAGTAATATGGGCCAGTTAATTGGAAATACATGCGACACACAGCGACACTCACCTCCGTAGCTGGAAATACATGCGACACACAGCGACACTCACCTCCGTAGCTGGAAATACATGCGACACACAGCGACACTTACCTCCGTAGCTGGAAATACATGCGACACACAGCGACACTCACCTCCGTAGCTGGAAATACATGCGACACACAGCGACACTCACCTCCGTAGCTGGAAATACATGCGACACACAGCGACACTCACCTCCGTAGCTGGAAATACATGCGACACACAGCGACACTCACCTCCGCAAATATCTCCTGCGTTCCATTCCCATGATGCACATCCCAATCAACAATCAGCACACGTTCAAGGTGGTGGTGCTCGATGGCGTGCTAGAATAAGCTCTATTCACTAGTAAAGTGATATAACAGGTGGTATAACATACCCTTAAAAATACAGAGAGTGGGTAAATTCAAGTTTCCAAATATACCGCAAGCACATGGCACCCAAAGAAACTTCGTGCATTAGAAAACCACGTTTGCTATTTGCATATACCATATGAGTGAAACATTCACAATCTGAAAAAAACTCTTTTTGAAAATTTGGACTAACTTCTCCTACCTTTTCATACAAACACGAATTACAATGCATAAAGACAAAGATAAAGTGACCGGGTTACATCAACCGAATCCGCGGAAACGGTGCACCGGGGTCCAGCTCAGAGGCTGGACATACTGGCCATTTTAACTTCCCGGTGGCCAATCTGCTCGGGAAGTCGATTTATCTCCGCTGGTTTTACCCAGCTACCAACTTTTACACCTTTGGTGGGGTTATAATAATTAATACCTTGGCAGCGATCGCCACGTTATTGAATATACAGAAGCCGCTTGTTGTTCCTGCGCAAGCATGATGTCCTGAAGAAAAAAAGCTTTATGATGAATTACTACAAAATATACATATAAATCTTCTTGTTCTATGAGATCTGTATTCAAGGGGGCGAAACTTTTACAAATTTCAATACAGATATCTATTACTTCAAAACAATCAACTAATTAGGAGACTCTGACTTCGATCTAGTTGAGTGACATAATACATTGTAAGGTAAATGTAAAATATTCAATATCTAATGAGAAATAAAGATAAAGAGTACCGGTTTATATATAATAATAAATAAGAAAATAAGACAATGTATAATCTTCATATCATACCTGGAGGTCTCACAACCGCGAACGCACACAATTGTTCTGGAGTTGGCGAAAGTACCCGATCTACCGCCTGAAATAGAAAGAGGATATAATTTTCTGAAAAATTCAAAAAGTACAGTTCTCACTTGCCGTAATCATTAAAAAGCAGAACAAATTATATCGCAATCTAGTGCACGTTCTACAGTACCCATTAGACATGCAGAATCTTCTCTTCTCTGTCTGTTTGTATTTAAATTTTCACAAAAAGGCCGACAAGTGAAAATTCATATATGCATGAAAATCGCAAATTCCACATCTACCTTAATTGCAGGTTATACGATACTCAACCAAGCAGGAAGAAATAAAGACATACAAATCTAAACAACATCCCCAAACTACGCATTTACATACATTTTATAGCTCCTCATGCACATAAGCCAAAAGCCAAACAGCCGCCATAGTAACAAATTGCATACTCATTGTTTTATGAGGTTCCCATATGTAAATAACGGTTATTATGTTATTTATGTACCCGTATTCCATATAACAAAACCTCCTTCATAACTTCATAGTAGTCAAAATGTACCTAGTACCTTTACGTTGGAAGTTGAAGCCACAACTTTTCTAGACGTAAAACGCTTGTTACAACATAATTGACGAGAAGGCTACAAATTAAGCTAAATGATACTTGCATGCTGGGCTAAATATACAAACTAATGTATATTTTCGACACCACTATTCGCCCGATAATATTTATAGTTAGCGCAAAAAAATGGCTTATTGGGTAAAACCTATTAGGACTCCTTGGGACTACTGTAGACAACTGGGCAACTGAAAATGGAGACCTGGGCAACTGAGGACTACCGTGGACTACCGTGGACAACCAGGACAACTGTGAACATCCACGAAAATGTGTTTTTATAGAGTTAAATAAACCTGACCAAATTATTTATGCAACTGTATACTTTACTTAAAGTTTCAAAAACCGGCTGGTATTTCGTATTTCGCTTTAAGACCCATAGCTCCTTCTCAACGAACAGTATTTCTGATTTTGTATGTAACACAGCAGGCTAATTTGTTAAACTATTTGTAATCAGATGTGATATTTTATTTAAAGGCAGCATGAACACTTAAAAGCGAAATACCGGCCGGTTTTTGAAACATCCACAATGCGTTAATTTTTCTGTCGGTTTATGATCAGACTGTTAAAATAACCTTCAAAGCTTTCAGAGTATCCAGTTTTTTTTTACATTGTCTACACATGCTTTTATTCAAAGTGAATGTTAGTGAATGTTATTCAAAATGCACAAGTATATGTAGGTGCCAAAGTAGTCCTCGGCAAGTATAGTTGCCCAAAGTAGTCCTCAGTTGCCCAGAGTAGGCTCTCAGTTGCCCAGTATGTTCCAGTGCCCATAGCAGGTTTTATCCAATAAGCCAAAAAAAAATAATTTACGTAACTTGCGTCGTACGCGTACGGTACCTGAAAAGATTTAAAAAAGTAATGTTTTCATCTAAATTAATTACTATTTACCGTTGGAGTTTTTATTGCTGCCACAAAAAAAGCACTAATAATTTTTTTACTTCCTTGCTATGTGTACGTGCTTATATACATAATAACATAGTGGCTGCAATAAATAACAATAAGATTTCCGCGCCACTAATTTTGCACAAAAGATCGTTCAAATAGCTCTACTCTCACTAAATTTCCATTTATTTCGTTTCTCAGAAATACGCATAAATAGTGTCTTCAGCAATGACAAATTTATGAGGTGACTTATCAAAATTGACTGTTTGAAAGAGGCTAACAAACCGATGTCTCCAATTAAATAAATAATAACTTTTTGAGGCCTTATTCCTAATGACTTTGACTTTTATTCGAGAGCACATCATCCACCCATATTCTGATATTTCGTTCAGACTGTGGCAAAGTAAGGCAACTGGTATCGCACACCTCCCGCGCAACGCTGGCGCTCCGCGCAAAGGTTGCGCGGTGGGGGTGGGGGTGGGGCCAGCCACGGCACACTTATGACCCGTGAGCCTTTTTTGTGCCGCAACCATGCCAAATTTCGCACAGCAGCGCACCTCTTCAGACAAGCAATTACATATTACATTAGAGAATTCTGGATACAGCACTGATCTTTCACGTCTTCTGGTCTTCTTCTTGTAGCCAAAGAAACGAGCTAGACTTTCGACCATCTTTACCCATAAATTATTCACCAATTCTCCTCTAGTGCCCATTATGCGTGTTTCACACATAAACATATCCTAGAAAACGTTTCCACGTTCCAGACATTTTTTTTTACTAAATTATCATCCGTAAACCCTAGTCTCTAATGTAATATACGTAATTGCTAATAATAATGTTCCTATTTTGAATCAACTATACATGTAAACCAATACGTATAATGGTATTGCACTTAATAAACTATAAGTATAATGGTCCAGCACTTAATAAACTACTCTCAATTAGTAATTATTTTTAGTATTGTCACAAACAAAGTAAACACTCTTATTATTTCTGCAAAATATCCGCTAGACCTAGACCGCGAAAAACCCCAGCGTGACAAAAACAAAAGATGGTGCTTTCTATACTATTGCTTTACTTGTAGATACAAAAATATATATATTTGAATTCAAACAACCTACTGTCTATCAGGTACAGAATACATATAAAGTAAAAAAAAGTCTATATTCCCCCACGTAATCGCATAAAATAGTAATAACTAATTCAATCACAACTTTTTACAACTAACAACTTATTTGTGTGAAAACGGCGCGTGAGCAACTCAGCCAAATAACCATAACAAATTACTAAAATACAACATGATTACTTAGGTTGCAGTATGTTCCGTCTTCTCAAAAATACTAATCAAAATATGTAGTAATCAGAGTAGCAATAATATTCACTCGTTGACGACTAGGCTAAGATCCATAACTTCGAGACATAAGTCAGGCTCAGGCAACGCACAATGTTTACTACTTAGCCTCAAGTATAAAATAACTTCCACATATTTTTTAAAGCGAAATACCGGCCGATTTTTGAAACGCATCGTAGTCAACTGAATTCTTATGTATGTATCGTATGTTTGCTAATTTGCTCGAAATTAGCTCGATTTTTTATTATAAGTTTTGCTCATTTGCATATGCTGCATAATAATGCTGATATTTGAGACGTGTTTCAAAAACCGACCGCTATTTCGCTTTAATTTTAAATCTTACCACACCTTCACAGTCAAGAGTTAAGCGATTTTCACACAACAACGGTGTAACAGTACCTTAATCAACTAACCGAAATCCCCGATTCAATTCTATATTCCACTCCCTCTAAGCCCGTAAAAAAATTCCCATAAATGCATAATAAAACCTCCACTATTTATATGGCGCCAGGGTGTCAGAGTAAACTCTGGTCTCCTGCAACTTTGGCTTTCAAAATGACTAACACTGTGCAAATATAACACGGCAATAGAAAGAGGAAAGCTAGGTGAGCAAGAAATAAATGTTCAGCACTAAAACTCGCCATTCAGGCCGGACCGCAGTCCACAAATTATATTCAACTTCATTCTTTACAGAATTGGTTACTTCGTTACTTGAGAATAATATACTTCGTAACCTTATATTTTACCTGATAATAATAAAATTCGTCTTTGTAACTTTATCTTCTATTTTTACGCGTATTTAATTGGCCTTTCTATTGGATTTAAAATCTACAAATTTGTGTACTTTTGTACAACTATGTTGCGCACAAGCTACAAACACCTTTAAAATTTATCTTTTACACTTTTTTTTTGTAAAAGTTGAAACACAAAATTTTCCTTCTTGTTTGTCATATTTATTTTACCTTCGCAGCTAAATATCTCAAATTTTGAAGAATAACTAACTAACTAACTAACTACCATCGATCTACCAATATACCATTTAAAACTGAAGTACGAAAAATGGTCATGTGATGTGATAATGGTGGCATTATTTTGTATGAAATTCAGTTTCACGATGAATTTTAACTCAAAATGGTCAATTATGCAATTATGCTTCCAAATTCAAAATAATAACTGCCAAAATGCAACAATAAAATTGAAAATAAATAGTATCTGGATAGATTACGAATACAGACCGAATGGGTGAATAAATAATGGGATTCATACTTGAAATTTGAGTATGTGGCAGCCGAAACGGCAGGCATCATTTAGCCACAAATAACCACGTACAAAACAAACTCCTATCCAAAAATCCAACAATTTATGAATCACACATAAAGAAAGAAATCGCATGATTTTCTTCCCTATATGTACATACTGTGTTGCAATTGTGTGCTTTATAATCTACACTTCAAGCATTCCCACTATAATTTTCTGGGAGCTACAGTAATCCTTGCAGTTATTTTCCTGATCCTATATATTGCTGTTTTGCAAAGTCAGAGACTGGGAGACTGGTGTGGTCTTACAGTGCTAGTTTATAAGTCTTGAAATTTGCAAAAGTTTGCATTTTGCACAAATCCAAAAAACTTCATGGGATTTCCAAGAATGGTGAAAATTTACAGTATTTTGGAGCCAAACGATAATATTTTTTTTATTGTTCACATTATATATGCTGCAAGTTTCGTGCAGAAATACGGTAGTATTGACAGAATGACACCGAATTTTTGGGATACTAAGAAACCCCATCATAATTACCTAAATAACCCAAAATGTAATACCAGTTAATTCCCCCATCCAATATTTTTTTTGTGCACATAAAAACGATAAGCCCTTGACGTCGGCGGTGTCATAAAATTCCTGACTAAACATTACAAAACAAACAAGCACGCACACTAAAAGCTTGTGCAATAATTCTATTGATGGCACACTCAAATTTCCAACATCAATAATGGGAAGCAGGAAGAAATCAATATGAAAATGTAAAAAAAAAAACGAGTTGACAATGGGTTCTTAGTAGAGTTTTAGAAAGGGTCCGAGGTTCGCACTGTCACTTTTTACATTATATATTTCAGAATGCGAGATGCAAGTAACTAGTCACTAGATTACAGGAGCGTCACATCTCTATTCCTAATATTCACTTCTCAGACTTTCCAACAAAACTATTGAAAACTAATTAGCATTAGCATATGCCCAATAATTTAGCATCTTATAGAACGGCACACTCAAGGAAATATCCATACATGTTAATTTGATCTTTAGAAAGCAAGCTGACAGTTTGCAGCGCTCAACTACAGTTCTTGTTCTCACTTGGTTCGCGCACATACTCTCTTCTAGTTCTAGTCTTGTTCTTTCATCGCTTCTCTATTTACTCTCTTGTTCTTTAAACTTACAATTAGTTTTAATCTGTTCTTACGCTAGTTTCAGAGTTCGAATATGCATTACTAGGCTCATACGCGGCTTCAATTAGTCAGACAAATTGAGCTAAAAAATTTCTTAAAATTTGTTTTACGCTTCAAGAGCGTGCACCTTTATTCAAGGGAGTTCAAAGTACAGTTTCAAGGTTTGCTTATGACATGTTCCGCAGAGGTCCTGAGCAGTAGGCGACGAGTTCCAGATGACAAATTGCTCGACGTCTTCGGGCTAGGGCCAGGAGGGATCACCCATGGTTCCCTCGCCTGGTGGTGGTTTCAAAGGTGTCACGGGCCGGAATCGAACTCGGGTCGATTGCGTTAGAGACGAACGCGCTGCCACTGGACCACCAGGCCCCATTAAAAGTTCCTGAGTGCAATTTTTCTGTGTTGCAAGTTCCTAATGCAAATGTGTTGGTTGCTCTATGCCTCTATTGATCTTGAGCTGTTATTCCTCGTGATTTGATATATTGACATTGTGAACTTTTGTCGTGATACAATACTGGTACAGCAAGTTACGCATTACTCAGTTTTATTTTTCATCACCATTTCAAAAGAAATGACTATTTTCAGATATCTCCGCCTTCTATGTCTACATACGGGTTCCATGATAGACCGGAATATCAAGTGCCAAAATGGAGTCGAGCATTAGATAGAGAGGTAATTTTAATCATAACATTGAGCAACTGCCTACAATAGACAACAGGAAATGTGACTCCCCGGTTCAAAAATTACAAGATCCGATAGAATTATAAATGAATTCCGCTTACCGTACCTTGACTTCAGTTCCTACTTCCGCTTATCACCTACTTTATCATGTTCCGCGTATACAGTAAATTTATCAAGGCGACGTGCTGGCAAAAATATCAGGGATTCAAGTAAGTATAATGTTTATTATATTGTAAGCTATCTATCATACGGACTAAGTCAGCGACACCAGGATATAGTTTTAGCATTAATTGCCAATAATAATGTTAATTAATGGTTCTTGTGGCTCTTGTGTTAATTAAGCAATAACGCATATACACATAAATAAGCCATACATAGTGCCATAAGAGACTTTGGGCTACATATATTTATTGAAAACGAGGATCGCTTGTCTTCCTTGATCAGTTTTGGAGGGTCATACCTCCCTCCAAATGAAGCCAACATCCGATCAAAACGAAAAATATTTAAATACATCCGCTTCAGACGATATCGACTCGAGAATCTCTCCGTATGCTTCACTCATTCGATGATAACCGGGTTGATTCCCCTTTTCTTTCTCATATTCCGATCCGATATAATGTTCCATCATACGCTACACTATTACACGGCGCTCGTTGCCCAACTACCCACACTCAGCATCGGTTAGTTAGTGGATTCGTTTATTTTTATTCAGAGTTGGACGCTACTTAGTTCAGTAGTTAGTTTAGTACTTAGTTAGTTGTTAGTTCTTTCTTACTACGGTAATATTGGCAATTTGTTTTTAGTCCTAGAAGCATGTTCGGGTGCATGCACCTCTTCGGCGACATTCTCTCACAGTGCCAGCTAATAACTTATAATTGTTCTGTCATAAGTAAAGTGCTATTTGCAGCCTACTTCCTGCACGACAGCGTCGACATGCTCCAGTACGAGTGGTCCAAGTGGACGTTGGAACTCCTCTTCCACCACGTCGCATGCATCTTTGAATTCGCCGTCGCTCTCTTTTCCAATAAATTTGTGATCTACGCGTATTGGGCGCTACTCATGGAAATGAACAGGTCAGGAGTACACTCCCTACAAGCATTGACGAGTAGAAACCCAATGAGATAAACACAAGGCTTGTCCATGTCCAGCTCTAACCCACTCTAAATTGCCTATTATGTGAAAGGGCAAGTAGTGTATCATTATCAGACAAATTGACAAAGTCCAATGGAGGTGTTAACAGATGCTCAAGGCCTAAATACCTAAATTCGAGTAGTCTTCTCAACGAGGAATAATGTTGCTTTCGCATTTTACAGTCACGTCGAATGTTCACTGTCCTCCACTCAAGTATAACCAACGAATACTTACCATTTTCAGCATCTTTCTACACGCCCGTTCGCTTATGCAAATCAGCGGAGCCTATCTTTCACATCCAAAGGAGTACAGAATCATCCAGTACATCAACGTCGGAACGTATGTCGTTTTCCTTATCGTTTGAAAAGCACAAAGTGACCAGGACCAGGCCCTTACTTAGAAAATGCTTGTCACAATCCTCCAACGGGGTACCAGAAACTCAGTCGACTGATTTTCTCGCATACTCGTAGCTAACGTATTTCCTGTTTCCGGAGAGAAGACAATCCCAGTTTATCACACATCACATAGTGGCAGTGCGCAATATTGCCAGAACGTTGTTTAAAACGCCCCATTTTCAGTTTTGCATATGAAAACATGCGCTAATTCCAATTTACACACGGGCCTGCGCCCTGTGCAAATGGTCTGTGCCAATCCGGGAGTACCTTCCGCTTGATTGCTCGCACCACCTGAAGCCCACCATATTCCAGGTTCGTCTGTTTCCGTTACACGGTGCAACTGTGGCAGATCTGGTGGGTGGTGGTCAACCGGTCCCAATTCCACACTTTCTACTTCCTCGTGGCTGGCGGCGGTGGAGTTCTCTTCCTCTTCACAAACACTCTGCTCTTCTCGCGAATTCTCTCAGCCGATGGATTCTTTGGCGAAGAGCGTAAGAAGGCAGCCACCAAGAGGTAGAGTTACAATGTTTTGTTGATGAATCGCCGCAGTATTTAAAGCGAAATACCAGCCGGTTTTTGAATTGCATCTCAAATATCAGCATTCTTATGCAGTTATGCTAAAAGGGGTCTATTGGGGTCTATTTTTTATTCAAATTTACGCTCATTTGCATATGAAGCATAGGAAAGCAGGGAGTACTCGACGCGTTTCAAAAACCGGCCGGTATTTCGCTTTAAAGCTATATACCGGTCGCTTTTTGAAGCACATCAAGTACACCAGCATTCTTATACAGCCTATACAAACGAACACAAGTTATAATGAAAAATCGAGCTAAATTCGAGCAAATTAGCATAAATACGTAAGAATTAAATTGTCCACGATGCGTTTCAAAAACCGGCCGGCACAGAAAAGTTCAGCTGACAGAAAACATAGAGAATTAGGCGAATCATCTATTATTACATAACTGATAATTAAATGCAATTACATATTACAGTACCTCAATAAAAAGTAACACTGCAGTGACACATATTTGGAGGAACGGTTGTTTTTGCGATAAGCACTCAATCAATATCAAATCAACACCGCTCAATCAAAGTCTTGCATTTTAGGGAAAAGCAAGCATTGGAGAAGAAGGAGACCAACGGAACTAGCAAAAACGAGTAATGCGAAATCATACACACACGGGGACTTATGCATTTTTCAATTACTGGTTATGTTGTGGTAAACTTGAATGTAAACACCTTTCATAACACTAGATGCAGGAATCAGATTACGCTTTCGCTAGAATTCACTTTCTAAATACAATACTTGGGGTAATTTGTAACTAACAATCAGTGCCAGTGCCACGTAAGCGAAGACTTGCAAATATGGCGAATTTTGTAATTTGAAGTTGCAAGAAATTCTTCAGTGAAAGCGTAATCTGTGCAATGTTTTCTTTCAATCAATACCTTTGATCTCACTCTTTCATTCTCTTGTCCTCTATTCTCTATACAAAATTCACGAAACTAAAAACCAAACGTTTGTATATTTATTGCGACTCCACCCTAGTTTGGTTAATGGGTTAACGATGGTAGCGTTAATTTTAACGCCAGCCGTTGAGGAACTAATTAGTCCAGCTCTTTAATTCGCCTAGGTACGATTATCGTTTGTGTAAATACTAAATACTTATGTTACTTACATGGTTTGTACAAAATGCGGTTGAATTTTGGATAAAAAGTATGTGAAAAGTGGAAGTTAGTGAACAATTGTAAAGAGAGAATAATAAAAGGGTTACGGCAATCACAATCACATCGTTTACAACAATGCATTGAAAAACAACGACTACAGTAGTTAAATAGAAAATGAATTTTGGCAAGAGCAGGAACAAGAACAAGGGATCAACAGGCTATAAATTCCGTGCGTAAATGGAGATGGTTGGAGGTGTTTCCTCTCTTCGTTTTTAAACAAAAGTATATCGTTTTAATAAAACAGCATGTTTCGGTCAAATATATTATTTTCGAATTGCTTCCGGAGGTGGTTCGTGGATCAAATGAAGGAAAAAAACGTAAAATGTTCATTGGAGCGTGAAGGCTATAAATCTCTGATATAACACTAACCTCCAAAGTGGTCCCCACAGCTGTTGCAGCCACTTCGTACGTGCTATTTGTAAAGTAAATTGAATTAAAATTTTCTTCCGCACTTCTCAGTTGCTCATCCGATGCCTGGAATAATTGAACTGAAATTGAAGACGAGTTCAATTTATCGAACCATAAGTCAATTAACTTGAACAATTACGTAACTACGTACATATCCGTTCACTCACTATTAGACCATAATAATTGAGGGTTGAGACGTGAGACCGAATGTTTCAAGCAAAAGATAAATCCGGCTCGTAAGAATAAGAATCAATAATCTTGAGTATTGAGAAAATGAATACCAACCATTGTAGTTTCCGAAATTGTACATATATAAGCTTCCTCATGTGCCATCCTTAACTCGGCAATAGTCGCTTTACGTTCGCATTTGATTGTTTCACACTTATCCATTAGACCACATTTTCGGAACCGTCGAAGAATCTAAAGCTGAATAAACGAACAGACTGGTATTTCCATAAATGGATGAGCGTAGGACCACGTTTATATGGAAATACACTTACGTTTATTACCCATGACCAGAATATTTCAAAAAATAACTATGTACGATGTACGTAAGTAAGTCGTATCCAATTCCAAATATAGAATCCAAATTCCTTTTAAAAATCCCTCGAGTATGTACAGCTTCATGTAGAACTTTTTCGGATAGAAATAGAAATACACCCATGTAATTATCCGACGTCAATAAAACCATTATCTGACATGAACCTACAGTATCCTACATTATTACGGTCTAAAACTTCACCTCATCAGTTCTCTTCGGATTCTCCACGTAATCGCTATGTTCGGTATTCACATGCTTCTCCGACTCACTGTACAGAAGTAAACATTCTGGACGACGTGAGGACTTCACACCTGAAATGTCAGTGCGTAAAGCCTTATTTTGTGCTGGATCACATATAAAGTGCGCCAATTTACACAGAGAAGATAATCATTTATAGATTATACATACAAATGAACACAAGATTCACATAGTATTCGACGAACACGGCTCAAATATCAACACAAAAGCACGTGTACCTTTTTTCGAGTTTTCATCACATTTGTACAATTCCGTTTGGTTGACATTCGTCGTATCAGGCGGTCGCTCGTCAGAATTCGGTGGTTGAAATTGTATTATGGGAGAGTGACTGCAATTAGATGACATTAAAAATAGGATACCGGTGTCAAGAGAACACTGCATCCGTGACGCATGACACACCCACCTAGTGACAAGAGCCTCACTACCTCACAGGCAATCTGAAATGTTACAGTGACAATATGCAATGTGACACAACCACGATGTATCATGTAATTCAGATAGATACTAACAACAACGAAAAAAAAACAGATTCATACCATGCATCAACAACGGATCAGTACATTTTTATATGTAACGACTCACAACCCCCACCCAATTCGTAATCTTTCCAAGACCAATTCCTCGTTTGTTCGCGTAAAACAGAAGCATGACGATGAAATGAACAATCAAATACCCACTCCCAAGATGGTCCAAATGCAACATTGTAAAAGTCGAGGGATTGCCAGAATGGTCGCAAAAAGAAGAGAGCATTCTTTGCCGATTCCACGGTGCTGAAAAAAAAGAGAAATGTTTCAAAAACAGGGTATAAGCGATGAAGAAGTGAAGCACTCAGTACTCTCAAAGCCTCACATAACATAACTAATCTGCTGGCATCAGAAATAATACCTGACCTGGCAACGCAACACGAAATCTGACTCGTAACGGTATTCTAATCTAAGGGAGCCTTTCCACTCTTTCAAGGGAAGAAGAACATGACGTATTTCTCTCTTTTTGAGATGTATACCGGCACCAGCTATCTAATCTAGTGTAGCTATATTATTACGAGACGAGTAGGCCGGATGTCCAGAGGCCACTTTCACCAATTCAATACACCACTCAATTTCCGGAACAGGAACCGTTGTCTCATCCTCTGCGGCTCTCCGTTGGAATGCTAATTTCGATACTTACCCAGGGAATGTTTCCCCGGGTAACCGTAACCGTAGAGGTGAACATGGCTGCAGCGCAGAGGGATTAGACCATCACTGTGCATTATTTCGCGGGTTTTCTGATGCAGACGACTCACTAAGGGACACATATCAGACTAATATTAGACATTCCGCGGCCACGTTGCAATACAGTACTTCGAGCAACAACTAACCTTTCCTTTGGTCCGCCCTCAACACACAGCTCTGGAGGTCTCTCTCCAACAAGAACTCGCAGACAAGCTTCGACACCCACAGCCGTCATATGGTGATTGTATCCTCCCTGGGTATTCTCATTTTCTTTCAGGTTTCTATAGAACAGTTGTAATCTATATAACAGTTGCAAACGCACGTGCAACTGTTATATAGATAGATTACAGTACCAAAAATAAACATAGTTCATAGTTCATACTACACACAACTATTGCACTTAAATTCCCGAGGTTGATATATCATTAGATAATTAGATTCTAATTCTATAGCAGAGCAAATAAGTCACACTAATCCTATCAAACCCGGGTGAAATAGGGAAAGAGTTTTCAAATCAGGAGGATCAGGACAGAAAATGCTCTACCTATTCATATTATGTAATATAATAACTAAAAACTAAAAACCAACCTCCAACACAATTAACATCTTCCCTTGAGCCAGAGCCTTCAACTGGTAGACAATGAATGCATAGCATGACGGGGTCAAGTCCATACCGCCCAATGGGTCGCCTCTGCCTATAAAGTGAAATAGTGAAATATATCACAAACAAACCATCCGTTGGAACAGACAGGTTTTACGTCAAGTTGGCCCGGATTCATTAGTGACATGCTGCAGTACAGTAAGCATGCATGTGTATTTGGTGCTTCTCTTGGGTTCTGTATGCACAGATATAGAAGAGAGCCTATACAGAAGCTTTACGGAGCGTTTTCGCAAACATTAATAACTAATAAATACAGTTCAGCAACACTAATACATCACAAGGTGCGGCAACCACAAGAACCAGTGTAGGGAGGTCAGGTGGTGCTCATATCAGTAAAACCCCATGCCGACCACAGAGTGAAACTGTGCAATAATAAAAGTAAGCACGACCAAGCACCAAAACCAAAACGTACAACAATCGAATCCCGCCGAAACTATCACCAAATCTGGGTTGAATTCCATTCCGATTGGGAGCAAAAGGTTCCACAATGCCAGTAGGTAATCGGCATCTTTGCAACCAGTCTGAAAAGGTAATGCAACTATCTACAACTGACACCAGTAATGAAGCTCCGAGACATGTTCGTACAAAATTCATAGAGGAGATTGTCGTGTTACCTGACACATGACACAAATACATACATACACAACACACACATGCCTCCACAGAAACACACACGCCCACACATACACACACACGCCACACACACACACACACGCGCACACACACACACATACACACACAGACACACACAGGCACACATACACACACACGTACATATACAGTAGCCGTAACGTCAACAAGGTTCACCTCATTCAATGGAATATTGATATTGAATCCCTTGCCCGGTCCTTCACCAATATAGTCAGAATTCGATTCTTCTAAATGCGGCCAATATCCACCAAACTCATAGCGATGCATCGAAAAGTACAGAACCCTAAAACATAGAGCGTCATAGAAAGCAACACTTTATCATGGATATTCTTGTGCATCCTAGTTCAGCCCAGTACGACCCGTAAAATATAAAAATAGCCGAAAAACAGGAATTACCGTTTATCATCGTAGAAAATACGCTGCGTTCCTTGTCCGTGATGGACGTCGAAGTCAACAATTAGTATCCTGCAACTTGCAACATCGTAATAATGAAACTAGGTAAAGTTGATGTTTACTAACCACTAATTCAAGCCCCATTCAATGGCTCGAAAAAATAAACAATAACATAACAACCTCCCACCTATCAGCACCAAAGTCAAAAGCCGCTTCAGCTGCCTGCGCGGCATTGTTGAAAAGACAGAAACCGTTTGCAAAATCCATACACGAATGATGGCCTGGTGGTCGGGTGATTGCAAAACCGGAAGGAATCTGAAATAGCATGTTTTAACGTTTTAAGTTTGTATTCTTACTGCAGAGTTTCAAGTTTGTAGTTTGTATTCTTACTAAAAACTAAACTTCAGAAGTAAACAATATCAGACTCTGTCTAGCTACACGTAAATCGTATATGCACTTGCGCACGTATGGAGATATGTCAAGGTAGCATCACACATACAGATATGTCAAGGTAGATCGAGCTTTTACGACTCCGGAACATCAAAGACACAGATGTAAAGTTATCTTTACTGTCGACGTTTCGTCATTACGATGTATGTTCTTGTTTGTAGGTAATTATTCCACCCAGATCACGTCGTAATGACGAAACGTTGGCAGTAACGACAATTTTACGTATGTATCTTTGATATTTATTCCGGGAGACGTAAAAGCTCGAAGAACTACCTTGACAATCTATATCCTCTCCCATAATGGATCGTATCTCAACATACATATGCTTATGGACACAGACACACATCTGAACTCTACGATGTTTCAGCTAGTCTACATATTAACCGAATACAGTAGCTCATACTGTGACGCGTCTTCCGAAATAGGAAACTCACCTTGTTTGTAACAACCAGCTCGCTTAGTGTCCTGCAACATGAAACAGCTTCAGCGGCAGCATCGTACGAATTCTAAAGAAAACTATCATAAGATCATCAGCAAACATCACTTAGCCCCTGATCTTCAAATAACACTATTCAACCTAACAGTTGCGAAATTCTATGCATAACTTAACTTACCGGTGTCATGAATAACGAATCGTACTCTTTGGCTACTTTGTCGATTCGCGCCTGCTCCAGATTCTTAGTGCCCCACAAATTTTCCACATGTTCACTGGAATGTGTCTGACGAAGATCTCCCTGGTCCACGGGTCCAAACTTCTGGAAACGGACGATCAATACAGAAAACGACGTAAACTTTACAAGATGACCTATCTTGCTACGTAGTTGGTCCCATATCAACTAGCGATGCTGTACCTCGGTACAGTACCGCAAACCGTTGTATAAAACAAAATACACTACACGTCACTATATGTCAAAAGCCATTGTATAATGAAATAGTGCACAAGAACGCATCTTCAACGCAAAACACAATACTTAATGATAAGGTATAGAATGCGCTACCATACATCAACCAATAACTGAATACCGTATTCCACTGTATTAGCAGGTCACGCGATTGCAAAAAGATAAACAACGAAACAAGAAACCTACCGTAATCACATTCACATCTTTCCAAAGTCCAGATTCTTCAAGACGTCGTTGAATATCCGTTATTCTATCCGGAGACTCAGGAAACTGTTCCACTTCGGTATTGAAGTGTAGCTTCTCCAACGGATTAAACCCAACTGTGGGACGATACGGTAACGATTCATTATCGTCCATACGGTACTAAAAGTATTTCAGAATTTGCAAAACATCTTATGAACCACCCCATCGTTAGTCGTAGCAGTAGGTTTATATGGCTATGGGTTACCCTACTAATTAACCTATTGTTACCAAACCCATGAAAAGAATAAACCACATTGGAACCGCGCATCTTCCAAACTAACTTATCCTTATTAATCAAATTCAACCAATTCAACGCATTCAATCAATATAACTATTCTATCTGATTATCAAACAGATCGTCAACAAAAACGCAACCTCGAAAAAATATATCTTTATTAATAAAGGCACTTTTTTCGCAGAAAACATTCTCAAGCGAACAAATCAAAACAGCAAAGGCAACAATATACCACGTATAGCTGCGTAGTGTTACGTATTCTGAAATAAGCAACTGATAAATTTGGCAATAAACGAGGGCAATTTATACAAGGGTTAGATCATCAGGCAATGATGCTTTCAGTTAGTATAATGAGAAAATAATAAATATTAAAGGGGATGGATGTACACTCAAAGTATGGTAATTTATCAGTCCCAGACGAAACTCTCCATTCCCTTTAAATATCAAAAAAATGGGGAAATACCGAAATATAACAAAGTAAAAGATGTGCACAAACACAATTTTGGTCAGTCTACTACATAATTATTATAAGGCTTATGCTAAGCATTGTGCATTAATTCAATTGTACACTTTAAAAGTAAACTAAATGGCAAGAGCATTGGGAAAGTTTACGAGCCATTAAAGCGAAATGCTAGCCTCTTTGGAAAATTTGCATATGATAAGCAAATCCTATGTATCCTATGCTAATTTTGTACGATTACCGTGGACGATCGTACAAAATTAGCATAGGATACATAGGATTTGCTTATCATATGCAAATTTTCCAAAGGGGCTAGCATTTCGCTTTAAAGCGAAATACCGGCCGGTTTTTGAAACGCATCTCAAGTACTTGCATTCCTATGCATTTATGCAACGTGGGGTCTAATCTAGTTTTATTCTAATTTATGTTCATTTGCATATGCTGCATAAGAAAACAGGTTTACGAAATCCGTTTCAAAAACCGTCCGGTATTTCGCTTTAAGATAAAAATTACATATTATAAATTGCAAAACAACATATAGCAACTCGATAGCCCTAAAAACTACAATCTACATACAGAGTCCAGGAGTCCAGGCTCAGACCCTAAATATGTAAACTGCAGGTTGAATCTAATATAAACTACTAATAGCTAGTGTAATTAGTTAGGCAATAACATAACAACATAAACTAAATATAAAAAGGCCAAGTAAGGGTATAGTCAGTCGCGTGGTAAATCAAAATCAAATGCTGCAAAGAAAGAAAAATCATAACAAGTGAAAATTCGCCAAAATGCAACATGTATAAAAATACTATGCCAAGAACTAAGAAAAAAAAGAATCGTTCGGTTCAACTCAAGCATTGTAGGGTACAATGAAATAGGGAGACTGTTATTCATGCGTAAATGAGTTCTTAACTTCTTAAAGCGAGATGCCGGCCGGTTTTGAAACGCATCGTGGACAACTGAATACTTATGTAGTTATGCTAATTTACTCGAATTTAGCCTAGATTTTTTTATTCCAATTTACGTTCATTTGCATAAGCTGCATAAGATAAGAATGCTGGTGTACTAGATGCGTTTCAAAAATCGGCCGATATTTCGCTTTAACGAATCAAGAGGGTACAATAAACGATAGTCAAATAATGTTAACGACTCTCAAAGTTTAAACACCCGTAACAGTGTATATCAATAAAAAAAAGTACTGAAGCACTCAAATTCTTTAAGCAGAATTTTTAAGTTGGACAGCCGAAATCTTAACAGTTGGTACGTGTATAAAAGCAAATAGTAACAGAATAAGCATCAATATTGTTAAACAATAGAATTTGCTAACGGTAACATCTAATTATATTGTTATACTGTAAATGCCCTATTCCTGCAGTCCCTAGTTCCGTTGCTTTACGTAAACCGTATATAAGCTAGGAGGTTGTATATAAGCCAGGGTGGGTATTTTCAGCATACGAAAACAAGTAGTATAACATACAAGTATATTTTATTTACGATATCGCTAGCAGATTGTTACACTAATGTAACTAAACTAAATAGTAGGTCTCTTACCCACTCATTCGCTAAGTCTTTTTCTCTAATCATCTTAATCTTCCTCCCTCTCTCGTACCTGTCTTTTTCTCTAATCCTCTTCATCTTCCTCCCTCTCTCGTACCTTCAGCGCCGCGAGTCTCTCCTCAAACGATATTCTATCGCAAAGAATTGTTGTTGAAATCAGAAGGATCACCTAAATTAACAACAAAATAGGAACAAACCAAATCAAGCACAAAATTGGCTAATACTAACACTTGACTAATAAACATGGGTTAGGCTTTACTAAATACTTTCTATACATCTATACCCCTAAGCAACCAACCCACTAAACTTATTGTAAGATTAAAGACCCGCACTCCCTAATCCTAAGAATTCAGAATATTCCAAATTGACTAACTTTAACTTCCGCAAACACTGTCCCAGTCCCTTAAAAAAAAACTATAAACAACCGGAAATAATTGTGGGTGGATACTTCCTAGCAACGACGAATTACGAATTAATGCATTCTCTCAACAACCAATGAACCAATACAAAATTATAATATTCAATTCTAAGCGCCCGTCCGCCCAAGAAAGAAAACTGACACTGCTCACTGATGTAACCAAAAAAAAAAAGTTTTCTCAAAAAATCTCAATTCTCAATTTCACAACAAAGAAAATATTATCCACACTATCCGCATAAATGCCCGCGTTCCGAACGCAAACAAAATCACTCATCAAAGTAAGCATACAGTGAGACGAGAAAACTAGTGTAAATAAGAATCAAACGCTCATAAAGTTTACTTTACACCAAAACGGTAAACGACACTGAGTGATACGTGATATTTACCAACGACTCCTCCCAATTAATATAATACTGCCACTGACACATCCAAATACACATTTACACGTACCACATTCACTATTCACATGAACATTAACCAACATCTACTATCTGCTGGTGTGGTGCAAAACAGCGAAAAGGTGACAAATTAAGAGAAATACTAGATAATCTAACCTGTGCAAAGAACCAGACCACAAACGTGACGATGAGAAACATTTCCGAGCGTTGGAATCGAACCAACGGGGTGCAGGTGCCCAGTTCTGGTTCTGGGCACGACCCCTTGCCACGCCACATCTCTTCCAGTTTGTAGTGCAACTAAATTAAAATCACTAAATGTGTAGACAGAAGTAGAGGACACGGGTACGGTAACAACAAAACTAATGTGAACCATGCCCAGGCAGATAGCGATAGCGATAAAATAAGTATACATCCTGTGAATGTACAATAGTACAATGTACGACAAGTTTACTGCACGCAGCGCAGTCCGCTATTAAAACAGGCAAGGTATAATAGTACAATGTACGACAAGTTTACTGTACGCAGCGCAGTCCGCTATTAAAACAGGCAAGGCATCATTACATTACCGGATGTAGGTTATATAAACTATTATAAACATCCGATCCACAACAAAAAAGAAGGAATTATGCAGTATGCACCACCCAAGGTTCTGTCTCCACCGGAATACGCGCAACACCCAACGAGACGCGAAATCAACGTATACAGACAAAATTGAGTACCAATGAGGGGCAACCAATGGGATAAACCAATGGGCAATGGGAGAAAAAAGCAAAAGGTAGAATACAAAAAAAACGTAACATCAACATACCCTCTTTCGTACGGTTAACGTGAAAGCCAACGCAATAAATTGAGCACCGATCAGCGCAAGTTGGCATAGAATGTGCTAAAAATATATATATATATATGATGATGATCGATAAAATGTGACAAAATAAATCTTAGCCTCTTGTTCTTCACTTCTTAATTATTTATCAAAAGCACTCAGAATGCGTTATCATAAAATATCGAGAGAAAAAAACGTAATTCCTTTAGCTCTAAATGTTGTAATGCTTCCAAATACCAGTCTCAACTCAAGTCACAACTCACAACAAAGAACACCAACACCAACACCACCATAAAACTAAAAACAAGCTAAAACTAAAAATTCACATTTTCTCTATTCCACCCCTTAGCTGACAATTTATTGAAACCGCTTAAACCGAGCCGAGCCCGATAAAAAAACGCGGATGAGTCATTCATGTGCCCAACAAACAACATGGCAAACTAAGTCCTCACTGGACGTAACGAATTAAAAACAAAACAGAAACTAACCATGGATAACAAAAACGAGTTACTCAAACCGGACGCAATCAAGCCGACAGTGGAGACGAAGAACACTGAGAGCGCAAAGATAGAGATGAGGCCGATCGAGACGATAAACTGAAATTTATCCATTAAAGGCCGTACAGTTATGCTTATGCAGTAAGCTAAGTGTAAATGTAAGGACGTGCGCCTACTCTTGCTTGCTCGACAATATTAGTTGATTTTTTTGAACTACATATTCCATCAAAGTATGTTATTGCTATTCCGGTTGTAGATGAGTACATCGCTAACGGCTAACGGCTAACGAAAAAAAAAAGTTCGACGCCACGCCACATACGCTCTACGTCTTTAGGTTACGCTCGAATGAAAGAAATTGAAAACGAAATCAAAATCACACCTATATTTCGCTTAATACTCTAACACTAATAAATAAACGAAGTAACAGGAAACGCGGGTACAGAAACTTGGTGAAGAGTTACTGCTCTCTGCTCAGGACCTCTGCGGACCATGTCCTAAGCAACCCTTGAAATTGAACTTTGAACCCCTTGAATAAAGGTGCACGCTCTTGAGCGTAAAAGATTTATTTATTATTAAAGTAAAGAATATAGATAAATACTCACCTCTGGATACGAGTTCACCCTCTGCGGCGCAATATCTGCCGGTGGGGGATTGACCGCTGCACACGCCGCCAGAACACATAATGACACTGAGCCGATCTGAAAATATTATAAATTATGATAAGACAATGCATAATGTCGTAACCCAACATTTCCAAGTATGTAAAAGTACGGCCCCAATATATACCACCGCCTTTCCCTCTGCCAGGTGCCACGTCATTTGTCCATGTTTCAATAAACCTTTATACACTTCTTTAATCCAGTACTTATATTCCGAAAGCGTTCAAAAGCAGCTAGTTAAGCACGATCACGGATCACGCATAAATAACAAACGTAATATTGTTCTCGCTGTACGGCTGTACCCTTATCATTACTTATCAATACCACTAACCAACAAACGAACAAACCCTTATTCAAAACAACCAATCAATTCAAACTCAAGTAGAAGGAATGACATTCGGCACAATATTTGAAAAACAAGCATCACATCCAGACGCGGCCCCCCTTTTCTTTTCTCAAAACATTTTTTAATCGATTTGATCAGAAAGGTGATTTTTTGGGAAAGAAAGAGGGCGCCCCGAAAAAGGCAAACACTTGTATTATATCGGGAAGGGAAATGACACTGCTGACTGCATTACAACGACAAGACGAATTATCGATGGGCGGCGAAAGGGCAAACAAAATCTAGATGTCTAGATAGGAAGTTAGGAAGTAGTACAACTAGTTACTCCAATTCCTTGTAAAATAGAATGAAGAACTAAAATGTAAGAAACGTAAGACGTAAAAGGTAGTTAACCTAAAAATCTAAATGTTTTCAGTTCATATTATTGTAAACCATAACGGAATTCGCTAAACCGCTAATGGGAAACCAAAGTATGGATAATATGAAATCGGATACACAGTGGGAAAAAATGGCAATACCCCGAATTTTCCCCGTAAATAAGAAAGCTTCCGAAGCAAGAAAAGGATAATAAATATGCGTATATAGTGTATGCATGGCTAGACAGCCACACAAAGGAGGAGAAACGGAGAACATAAAATAACTCAATCATAAAGGAAGGAAGTCGCCGAGCCATACCCACCCACCAAAAAAAATGTAATTAAATTCCATATTCCACAGCTAGCGAACGGCCTATAAGGTAATTTGCAAAAAGAATACCAACTGTTTTAAATAGTAAACGTTTCTACTAAGGGTTACCTTACAAAGGAAATTCCAATGTACATAACAGAATCATATCATTCATATATCAGTAATCAGTTCATATCAGAATCAGTTAGGAGAAAGAATGCGCCAAAAATTTTTTAATTGCTATTTGTAATTTGTTACAGATTTCAGCTTGGGTTCCGTTTCCGCTTCCCACGCCTAATTTGAACAATTATTAATAAGCATACAAGACTATATCAATATCAAATAATGATAACGGAACAGCGCAGGAAATGAGTCACACAGGCCAGCTTGCACCAAATATATCTCTTATCTCAAAAAGTGAGCCAGGACAGGGACAGCCAGGGCAAAAAAAGGAAGTAAGCAAGAGCAGCCCGGGCCCGGGAAAAAGGGCGCTAGATTGGCTAGATAAATAGGAAAGGTTCAAACAAGGTTAAATCGTTAACGCTAACACTGTCCTTCAGAGCAACATGCCCCAACTAGACTGATCATTGTCTGTGATACTTTAATTAGTATTAGTGAATAAACTGAACGAAGAGATGCCCGCGCTGGGGACTATAAAAGCTGCCTAAAATAGGAAAGGCGGATCAGTCCCAATTGCCCAATCCCAATGAGGAATATTATGACTATCCAGATCCATGCTCTTACAAATTTTCACTATTTTAAAATATCCAACTATCCAGCAGCATTATATTCACCGCTAGCTTTTTTTGGAACTAAAGAGTATGCGGTCACATCTGGTCATAAAGCAGAAAAATGGGAGAAAGAAGCACTTGAAACTTCAACTTCAAGATGTTGCACCCTGGCACAAAAAATTGAACTACGCTGTGAGGCTACGCGCTCGGTTTGTTTGCCCAACGCCATGCAAGTTGCTCTGTTTAAATGAAAAGAGAAGTGGACCCAAGAGCCTGGATCATAAAGTTTCGAGTAAAATATGAAGGAGAGGATTGAGAATAATTAAAAAGAAAACATAAAAGGCAGTTGTCAAAGCCAACTTGCTAAGAAACAGATGTAATGAAGAAAGCAAATAATCAAAAAAAACTCACGAAAAACAAGATGTTGAGCGTGATCGCAAGAAACCTGGCAGTCCCCGTCGATATACAGCAGATCGTCATTAGTATTTGATGGAACAGTTGACGACGGCCAGCTGCTTAAGACCGACCAGGGCGAGGAGGTCGGCAAGGTCTCGTTTGGGTTCCTCGGTGCCGGAAAAATGGGATAGAGATAGAGAGAGGGTGACAAGCGGAAGGGAGAAAACTGCTCACTAAACAACAGACTGCCAGAGTGCCACACAGGCGAGAGGCGGCAGTCACGCAGAGGGGGTGTACTCTATTCTCTTTCTCTCTCCCTTTTCACGATAGCGAAAAAAGATCACCCACTTTCCTCGTTTAGTTTTGCCATACATCCAAATTGGACATTTCCTGCCAAATCCACTGCCGACTATGCCTTTCACCGCCTAAACAGAACTAATTAGAACGAAAGTATGAAATAAATCATGTTAATAAAATGTGCACCCAAGTGGAAGGCTAATAGAGGTGTAAATTTGAAGGAGTTATTCTGACTATTCAGAATCTAACGATTCAGAACAGATAATGAACGGCTTATGCTAAACAAAATGATGAGCGACAAGGGTTGGAAGTTGAGACAGCAACATAACCCTTTCCAGTCATAGTCGACAGGATCTCTCAGAGGTTAAAAATGTGATAATAAAATAAAAAAGAGCAAAGTTAGACAAAGAACAATCGAGGCCAAAAAACGTGAAAAAATCTCGTAAAAAAAAATGCACGAATTATGCAACGGAAATGCACAGTTGTGTTCAAACACCCTGTTTCTACAGTACTACGTTGTGAAATAGAAACTAACCAAATGGAGGATTTGGTATTCAGCACAATTTCAAGACTGAGTGATACAGTTTAGTATATTAGAACTCAATAGAGCAAAAAGGCGTTGCAAAATGAGGATAGCCGTAGGGTGGTATTTTTCACAGGGACATTCTTCTCCGTTTTGTAACTACTATAATTGTAAACTTTGGTAACGTCGGTGGTCGTCGGGTAGTAATCTCACACACACCTCTTCTCTCGTTAAGGAGCACAAAAACTAGAGTCGGCCATGGCGTTGCACCCCTGTAGAGTGTGCGGTATGTGCGCCACGTGTCGCTAAACGTGTTCGACCCATTCGATGCCAGTTGGCGCACTTATGGCGAACATGCGGGGCGGAGGGTGCACCATAGTTACCAGAAAAGCCACGTGAGTCAACTACGTCTTGGTGTGATCATGAGACCTTTTTTCTTTTATTGAAGCACATGAACTTCTTCATTTCAGATTTTCTTTGGTAATTACTGTTTACCAAACACTCCACAAAACCTCATTGGAAAGATCAAGGATCGACATTATCTGAAGAAAAATCTTCCCTAAACGCATTCCCCCGCGGATTGAAGAAGCACGACGCTAGAAAACTTCCGCACTTGTTCCATGTACTGACTGATATTGTATCTGATTGATTGTATGTGTGAATAATGTATAAAGGAGTGATATATATATATACTCTACGTAGTAAATTACATTTCAAGCATGATTTGGATGCCCCCCTCCTCCTATATATATTTTTTTTTTCGAAATCCTTTGCGTGTGAGTCAGGTATGGTCAAAGCGTCAAAGGCTAGCTAAGGTTCAATTTTATTTTTTCAAGACTCTCGCGATGTGAATTTTGTTTAGACAAGACCCGAACGCGTATATGTACTGTGTGCAAATAAATCAATTCGAGTCTGACTCTTTTGAATGGATACTCATTGGCTAGTACTTTCCGCATTTTATTCTGTAATTCGATGTCATGGTTGCATTTACATTCATGGAGTACTGCTTCCTTTTTTTAGTATTATTTTATAGCAACCGGTGCCGATGTTTTTCATAATTAGTTGTGTGCGTAGAATAACTGAGACCTCTTTTGGATAACACCACATGGTGAATACATTGCTGAAACCCCAAGCAGTCGTCACGCTTGCGGGCTAGTGCGCACGGCGCTCCTTTCTCCCTTTCTCCCCTTATGGCGCAGCTGGTGCGCCATAAGTGCGCCAGGGGTGTGCCAACTAAATGGTACACTTTTCCACATCGTCATAATAATAATAATAAAAATGAAAACAATCGGTCATTGGAATTCGATCATGCAATCGACTCTATACGATTGTACAATTTTAAATATAGACAATATAAATTGAAACCACAAAATGCCGTCACGTCTCGAGCAGGTAATAATTGCACTTCCCCCTCCCTGTCTGTGTTTCTCTGTTCCCTCCACTGTCTCCCTCGATAATTACCAGTCTCTGCAGTACTTTATAACCCAGCGTTTCCAAGCATTCAAAGTACTGAGTTGATGCTGGGACCGGATTGTTTGAGTGTGGCAATTTGCCTGTCAATTTCGCCCCTCGTCACTCAATACCAGTTTCGATCAAAAACGGTCACTGTTCAAACTTAATTACTACCATTTTTGAGCAAATTACAACCATTTTAAGCAAGTAATTATACCGTTAACCGTTACCAGTTGCTCTATTTTTTTATTGAAGTCGTTAGCATTATCATTTTCACTTTATCTGTTTACGCAAGTTTATTTCGGAGTCGGCATTCGGATCAAAAACGGTCACTTTTCTACATTGTGAGAGAATACTTGTTTTACTAACTTTAATAAATTAGTTTTATTAAAGTATCTTTAAGTGTCCGGCTCCTTTATGATTTGTCGTTCGTCAAAAATTTGCCATGGTTAGGTTTTTTCAGATATTCTATTATGAATTTACCATGAAGCATTTCTCATGACATACGGATATGTTTATTCTGTTATTATTGATCCACAATTCTTTGTCGTTGGACTTCAGGTAGGAGTTCAGTTTCATATTTCTCGTAGTTTCTGAACACATAGGCACACAGATACACACACGCACACGCGCACACAAGCACGCACGCGCACACACACATGCACACACACACACGCACACACATGCGCATCACACACACACACGCACCCACGTACATACAGGCGCACACGCACACACAGACTTCATACGGCAGTACTTCCACATGCATACTATAACGTGACGGTCCTACCTTATTAAACTTCTCTGACATCCTTATCCGGTTGCACATGATTATTGACTGTTTTCACGGCGCATATTCTCTGCGACTGAATTGTAAACAAATAAAATGAATGCAAGGCGCTGTATAATTTCTCACATCTACAGGTTACGAGACCGCATCCTCGAAGTCGCGTCCACGTCTTCCTCTGGAAACTACCTTCCCCTATGTGTTCATTCCTATAAACCGGAGTACGGCGATAGTGCCTGCGAGGGCGAAGGTGGAGGGTACGTTTTTATTAACTTATGGATTTTGCAACGCGTAAAATCTCACCCATCTTCTTTCCTAGACGTCATATTCACCACTCAATTCCCCGAGACATTACAATGCGATTTTCTGTCCCTAGGGAATAATTCCCCAAGGGAACTGAGTGGTGAAAATGGCCTATGTATGTCAACCACCATGCTCGTGTAGGGTAACGTTTTTTTAGAAAGGATTCCTTACGGAAATCGATAGACAACTTCATCGCAACATTTTTTTTTCAATTTTGTTTGTTTGAGTTTGAAAGCATCATCCCTATTGTTTCTTTGTTTAGTTGGTTGGTCAGCTCTTGGACGCCCACACCTTCCGCCTCACCAACACTTTCTATAGCGTGCACTACGCTGAATTGTTTTGCATTTCCTTCGAAATACTGTAAACAGACGATATCGATCGAATGCGGATCATGTGAGTTCTAGAAGTAAGCTAGGATCATAATGTCTGCTTTTACCCTGGGGCTCACTCACATTGATAACGCAGTCCTTTTCAGACTGCGTTGCCGGTGACATCCAGCTTCGCGATGTGTGCGCCGCGATCGGAATGACGCAAGTAACTGGGTTCTCAGACGTCGACGAAGCGTGTTCAGAGCGTGTTCTATCCTTGCCGCACACCGACGACCTGCAGAAGCTGGCAAAGTTCTTGGGTAGGTTCTGATGAAGGTTCTACCAAAGGACATACTGTTAAAATTGACGCAATATTTGCTCTGTGATCCCGGATTTTTAGGAGCTGAGCCAGATACACATTTGACAAACCACTTGTATTTACCACAAGCCGTTTTCCCGTTTTGTACAGGGTACAAAAAAAAATTAATGCTGGTATCGTAAACATGGTCAACGCGTTTCGTTGTTCTTGGCTACCGTCTAATCGCACTTATTTAGATCCCGACCGCTTGTATATGACTTCAGCCGTACGTGAGGGCTCTGCTTGGCGATGGCCTGACGGAACTGCGGTTGAGGTGCCATATTCCTTTTGTGTATTTTTTGTTTCCTTGTTATATTAACTATTCATTAAACTCCGGATATACTGAACATGATGCATAACTTGCGCATTTATTATCACGACTGTTATATTACGGCCAAATCTATTCCCGTAAGTCAGTTTGTTCGGTTTCTGAATAATTTTTTTCTTATTCCTTTACCTAAGACGGAAGACTTTACAGGGAGATGTGGTTTCTGGTGATGGGCGATGTCTTGCCATTCGCAACGGCACGTTCGCGGCTGTAGACTGTAACAGCGCCGTTTATGCGCTATGCGAGCGCCCTCTCGAATGCATTAGAGGCCATGACTATCAAGGGTACACCAACACGAGTTCAGACGGTGAGTTACTTACTTTCAATAGGGAACGTTCTCCTTTTTCATGGCAATGGCAAAGAAACACAGTTTTAATTAGAAGAAAAACCAAAATTTCGCTTTATGATAGCTAATTATGGATCCGCCTAGTACACTTGACCGTTTTTTTTTGTAATATTCAATAGAAACTCAGTATCAGTGCCGCGCCAATTTTTAGGCACGTTTTTTTGTAAAACGGGCCCTGGACAACTTCATTCCCATGTATTACACGTAAATATTTTTCATTCTGTGCCGATATGTCTACAGTACAGTCATTAGCATATAATGCACGGAAATGCAGTTGTCCAACGTGCCACAATTCGCGCACCATACCACTTTAAAAGTCCATATTTCAGGCACTCCTTGTATCAACTGGGACACCAACCCACCCTCAAATACAATCCCGATTCAACGTTTTTCGCATAATTTCTGCCGTTTTGTTCCGGGATTCTCAAATCCTGTGTGTCTTGTTGGACCTAATGCGGTAAAGACATGCGCCCTCCCGCAGTGTCCTCTAAGGGCTCTGGATCAGAAGTTGTTGGAGAGTGGTAAGATTTGTTATTCAGATTTTATTTTATTATTATCTTTGTTCAGGGCTTGTTTATTTTGAATCGCGTACAACTAAGGCTCTACTAGTATAGACGTTTATTTTGTTCAGAATATTGCTTTGATTTGACGCTTTTGGTTGAATTCTTTCTTATTTTATTTTACATTCAAGTGCCCAAATATCCATACTATTGCATAGCCAGCCAAAAAATTGAAGTCTGATCAAAGGTAAGGTTTGCTTTTCAGAACCTGCTTGTGACGAAGGACTCTTTCACTGTTCTTCCTCAGACGAATGCATACCCGCTGAATACGTTTGTGATTATGAGAGGGACTGTAGTCATGCAGAGGACGAGAAGGATTGCCGTGAGTTTTCATACACAACATCTACCAAAATTGTTAAAGGGAGAGGCCCACGAGAAAAAAGCTTTCCTCAATATATTTGCAGAGAATGTCCGGAATTTCAGAAATGTTACTGTGAAAACCGCATTTCTTTGCACCTAGAACTCACATAGTTATTTCCCGGTAAACAGTTCGGCCAGGTACCGTAGGCAGCAACGTCAAAATTCGTTTTCACGGTTTTTATACGTCCATTAACATTCTTTCTCTACATAATAATGGTTAAACGAATGAAGAACATTCCTACGATAATAAAAAAGCGTTCCCAATATTGTAATGCCCTAAAAACGCAAAAATTGATTCTGACTACGGTACCTGACCGAACTGTTTGCCGGGAAATAACTCTGTGAGTTCTAGGTGCACAGAAAAGCGGTTTTTACAGTAATATTTCTAAAATTCAGCACATTCCGTACAAGTAAACTGAGGTAAACTTTTCCTCATGGGCCTCTCCCTTTAAAGCGAAATGCCAGCCCCTTTGGAAAATTTTCATACGATAAGCAAATCCTATGTATCCTATGCTAATTTTGTACGCTCGTCCACGGCAATCGTACAAAATTAGCATAGGATACATAGGATTTGCTTATCATATGCAAATTTTCCAAAGAGGCTAGCATTTCGCTTTAAACATCGGAATCCAGGGTGGCCGTCGAATGTGTGGTAACCTAACGGACGGTTTCCCAGCCTTTCCCACCAAGTCCCTCTTTTGCCTCGTCCCGCTTGTTTATTATAACAAAGCATATTTTCTACCTTTTCACTTGATCTTTATCGTAATTTTGTCCAGCACTGTACATATTCTTCTTCAGCTGATTATCTGGACCCTTTCGAGTATGTTGGACAATTTCAATTGGTAGACAAAGTCATGGAAATATGGACGAATATACGCAACGAACAATCGGTACTACCTTACTACACTTATTTTCAAGATGGCATAATATCTCTCCTGGCCCTAGCTATCTCTCCTGGCCCTAGCCCGAAGACGTCGAGCAATTTGTCATCTGGAACTCGTCGCCTACTGCTCAGGACCTCTGCGGAACATGTCATAAGCAAACCTTGAAATTGTACTTTGAACTCCCTTGAATAAAGGTGCACGCTCTTGAAGCGTAAAACAATTTTTTTTAAATTTTAATAGCTCAGTTTCCCCCGTCTGTATCTCACTCGCTCGCTTTCTGTCTCTTGCTCTCTATCTCTCCCTTTCTCCTTTCTCTCTCCCTATCTCCCTCTCTACTCAACAAAGTTGAGTACATATGTGTCTTGACATTATGTCTTGGCAGGATCGACCCCAATTCGACCCCACTTACTTATTAGTATAAATGCATAGGAATGCAGTTGTCCAGCTGGTCCAGCATACATTTCACAAACAGGCTGTTATACCGCTTTAACTGAAGATTTCAGTGTGCTCGTCAATGCATCGAGTCGGATCTGTTCTGCGAAGGCTTCACCTATGACACCACAACAATGCTATGTCGTCTGACAGATAGCAGAGAAACGGGCATACTTACAACGAGAGATACTTCGAGGTTCTACACGAGAATGTTTTCGCTAAGTGCGTTTCCCTAGCCCTATTTTAATTCTCCGGCTCTGTAATCCCTTCTTAGTTAGGTTTTAGCATTTAGGTTGCTCTTTTGAAAGTAAAGGCAGAATTACTATGCTCACGATATAATGGGTAACAAACTGAGCTTGACATGCACACAGTGTTTTAAACTGTTTAAAAAGGGCACGCCTTTCATAGATATAACCTGGGACTCAATTATAATGTGCTTCACGAAACAAGAATAACGCAGTACAATGAAGAAATCGTTTTGCATGGCAGTATCTGAGATGGGTTCTCATGGTTTAAGTAAAGAAATACGAAAGTATGAACTTCCATTTCAATCCCTATTATTGTTTAGAAGATATAGCGTATCGTGTGAACGGTACCGTACTGGAAGCTAACAAGGCGGGTGTTTGGGCTCCGGTATGCGACGACCTCAGCGACACGGTGGCCGATGGGGTATGCAGAATATTTGGAATGGGGTCAGTTTATTTTTATTCTCCACTTGCACCGTACCTCACTGATATGTATTCCAATTCTTTTTCTTGTTTATAAATCATACGGAAATGTTTATAAATCATACGGATCTGCTATCTAATGGATAGTGGGTGACGCCCTAACTGTGAAGTGTAAGTGAATTCCATGTATTAGATTTCAAGCCTGCTTATGGTTGTTCAAGCTAATATTTGATTTTTTATTATTATTTATTTACTTATTATGTACAAATTATCTTTTATTGTGTATTTATTATTTCCTTGCGGTTGAACAATCCTCATCTTTGTCTGCTTTACGGAGGTAAATCATAAACACACACAACACACTCAAACTGTTCAATTTATTGCACAAATACCAATCCAAATCAATCAATTAAAGCAATCAAATAAATAACTTTAACACTGGCATAGCTTGGATACTCGTGTGTTTGCTCATGCTATAGCTATGGTTGTAGCTATCAAAGGGAGGTATCTTGCTCTAGCCATAGTTATAGTCTGAGCTCTATGGTATTTTCACTGGGGACTATTACCAGAGCACGAGTTTTCCCAGCTATGAGGGGATAATAATCTTTAATTTCATTAAAATTCACAGCGACTGTAAGCACTGCGGCCCAGTCATAAAATGACATGAAATTAAAAGAATATTTTGTTGATATTTGGCATGCCAAGGTCAAGATGTACGATTTTGCTCAAAAGACTATCCAAAACTAAGCATAAGCCTATGCATGGCCTAGACCTAAGCTTAAGCCTAGGCCGGAGCCCTAGTCCGGGATATAAACCCTGTTTTGGGGACCTTTGAATGAGCCGGAATTGAACCAGCGACATCATTGCCTATTTTGGCTGGGATCATTTCATAAAAAATGTTTAGAACATTATTTACATGTCATGACCTTGATATACCACGGGAGGGAGTATACCATTCGAGAAAGGGAAGAAATATAAACTACAAAAATCATTCAAGTGCGAGCTAATGCATATACCTCACCAAGTACACACCACATTGCTTTTCTTTTTATTGTATTTCTCCTTGGTATACATCATAATAATACCATTTACTCTTTACTATTACTTCGAATACCCCTAGCAATGTGGTGTACACGGCGTTTTTCCCCAGGGAAAGAGGAGAACGGTTGACTACCATGGTGGTACTGTGGTGAGCTACCATAGGTACCATAGGGAACAAGCAGTAATGACCGTGACTTATGACCAAATCAAACCATGAGTCGGGCTATCACTAAGACCCATATATCAGTCTTCTACATGTCTACAACGGGCTTAGAACATTGGTGAGGTGGTGAGAATGTTGTATTTCTAGTAGTGGGTCTTATGTGTTCTAGCAGCACTGCATTTGCATTTCGTTGATTATTCGAGGGTTCCCAGTCCCATTGGAATACATCTCCCGTTTCTCCATCATGTCATGATGTCCCTCGTTCTCGGTCCGCGTTGAATCGTCCGTGTGGAAGGCCCCGCTGTCCGTGTCGCTTTCACTTCGCGCTGTCGTACATTCCCTGGAAAAGACATCCTTGAGCGCGGTCGGTGCCTCATAAGTGCGCAAAAGGTGCGCCATGCGCCACAGCTAAACAACAGGTGTGCCGCAGATGCGCCGACTAAAATTGACCAAATTGCGCGAACAGCTTCCCAAATTTCGCGCACAGCGATCGCTAACCGATAGGTGAGCTACTGCGTCTCTAAGTTAAATTTCACGTAATAATCGTATCGCTGTCTAAGGTCTCTCACATAGCCTTCAGCTTCTCCTTGGTCTTCTCCCTTTCCTCTCTGACTCTCCTCTCCTCGCGCACTTCCTCCAATCGCTCTCGCAGTCTCTCCCACTCCACCGTCTTCAATCCAATCAGTCCCTCTTTGAATGGCGGCGTGTGCGCACAGTGCGCCGCGTGTTGTTCGACCGGAAACTAGAGCGACGTCAAAAAGGTTTCATACTAAGGGAAATGGCACATCATAAAGTTGCTCGCATAGTTTACAAGGGCAATCGTTTTACAAAGAATTCATGCTGGGCCAGTTAGAAGGAAATCTGACTGGCTTTAAAGGTGAGTGAGCTGCACATGGCTTTAAGTTAATATACATTTGCACATGATTTCGATTGCAATGAGAGTGTTACGTATATAAGCATAAGCTGAGAGTATTGCGTTCTCGACTGTTTTAATTTTTTGACAGTGTATAATATGCTAATCAGAACCGGCATCCTGTTGGCGGGCATGTGATTGACGAGTATCCGCTGTCGACTGGTTTGAAGAATCAGAATCTCGCCGGCGTATCGGAAATCCACTGTCTTCTTGCCGTTGACCACCTCACGGGACACGGCCATGTTGGGGTGGAGCTGAATTTTTAAAGCCATATGACACGTGGTTTTTTCAAAACATATGCTGGAAGTTCCATATTGTACGCAAATTATGTTACATTCTGTGCCGGAATTAGATGTTCTGTCCATCAAGTAGTGGGGTTTCCAAGTGTCCCAAAAATTCGGCGTGGTTCTGTCAATACTATCGTAGTTCTGCACGAAACTTGCATATATAATGTGAAAAATTGAAAAACTATGCTCGTGTGTTTCCAAAATACTGTAAGTTTTCACCATACTAGAAACCCCATGAAGCTCTGCACCGTGAAATTAGATAGAAATTGAGAACTTGCCATGTAGACGGCGCGATGATGAGCACATTCAGTGCATTTGTGTGCGACCTGAACGCTCAGCTCCATCGGGAGGATGGGCAGGTCTGAAGTGAATTGCTTACTAGATAGACAATGCCATACTACGGCTAAACTTCGATTTTACTAGTTATGACTACTGCATTGGGCGATACACAGCGATGGTAGTGCAGTTACCGTACATACTGGCGTGATTACGGTTTCGGGGGACAGCTGAGTTACGATAAAATAGCCAGTTACTCTACTAGACACAAATAAGTATCGAAGAATACGGAACGAGGTCAGTAGGCAGGACGGCGTTCTGTTTTGGCGTCTATATCTCTCTAATAAAAAATCCCTGTAAGCTAAAGTTTATGTATATGAAAACTTTCTTATGCGCATCTTTTTGATGAAATAGCATTTGATATTATAATTAGAACCAACACCTCACCTATATTTGCATGGGAGAATATGTCCGCGTGGACGGGCGCGTGAATTGCCCGTCCACGCCTCACTTCCTCGTTATGCCGGCGGGAGACGAGCATCGCTCTAGATTAATTAGTTATTTGCAACGTGAATGGGGGGGGGGGCGCAGTGGCAAGCACCTTGTTCCACGCACCGGTCGCTGGTTCGAGCCCGGCCCGGAACTCCTTCACCTTACCAAAGGTGTAAAAGTTGAGCTGGGTAAAATCGGCGGATATAAATCGGCTTTTCGAGAAAATTGGCTTCCGGAAAGTTCAAAGGCCAGTTCGTCCGGCTTCAGAAATGAACCGGGTCCCGGTGTACCGTTTCTGCGGATTCGGTTGATATAACCTGGTATACTTTTTTTTTTTATCTTTAACCCTTTGGTCCGATTGGTAGAGGGAGTGCATCACATCAATTCTTCTATAGTGTTTAAAGTAAACATTATTAGCCGGCTATGCATTTCCTATTATCTATAGTATCCTTGTTAGTGGTCTATTGTAATCCCTTCATGCTAATTTACCGTATTCCTTACCATATTAATACAGTAACCCATACTATAGTAACGGATTGTTTTTACGCATATATAAATTGAAACTCACAGAGGGAGGATTTCGCAAACCGTCCACACGGAAAATTATGCAAAATGACGCCGCATACTAATGAAGGGCCAGTTAAGAGTCGAGAAAATGAGTTTCTCGCTAAATTTGAATGTCTATAGCGAATCTTTTCACGATGTGTTTTAGGTTTACTACATTTACTTCTCATTGTCGGTTAGAAATCCAGCTGAAATGTTTATTTTTGCCTTCAAAGAAGAAATTAATAGAAAAAGCCTTTGTAAATAACAACCGCTCAAATCAAATAGACTTCACTCTACGATTAATCGAGGTGCACCATCTGGCATTGCGCTCATATCGCGCACCCTTGGCGCACCCCCGCGGTGAGAAGTTTCGCATTGCGTAGCTAGTTCGTCCCTGCCGTTCATGTGTTTGACCTTACCTTATCATTTCAGCTTGTCATTCCGTCCCTCTTCCGGTCCTGCCCTCTCTACTTCTGCGTTCTGGACGGTGGACTGCCTGCGTAGAGAAGACTGCCAAACCACCGCCAGAATTGAATGCAAGGAATTGAGGTTTCTATTTTTTTAATTCAGAATTTGTGAAACGAAATATGTATTCGCTTTAGAATCTGCTAGTCTGCAAAACCGCAAACATTACATAGTGCAATTACTAATTGTAAGTCCTGCAACTATCTGTAGTCTGAGTTAGTATCGATCAGTACCATAGGCTGGTCACTATCGTTGTCCGAATTATCGAATTATCGTTACCCGAATTATCTGCTGATACTGTAGGCTAATTACTGGTTATCGGTTGTAGGTGCTCTCGATGTACGAGCGCAGTGTGCAGTGATGGTTCTTGTATCGACAGAGCCCAATTATGTGATGGTTTGGAAGATTGCCAGGATGGTTCGGATGAACAGAAATGCAATAGTAAGTCGAGCAATTAGAAATGGAAATTAACAAAACGAATAGTTAGTCACATAAACCAACGAAAAATCAATGATACTATTTTAAACTAAGCACTTTGTGTGTATTTGAGTTCTAACAAAATTGCAAAAAAAAAGAGAATGTTTTTGCTGATGATCTAATCCTGTGAATACTCTTTTGTTTCGTTACAATTCATTGGTTAAGATTTTAGATTTGTGGTGACTTCTGGACCTGGAACCGTAGTGATATAGGCCAAGATACAATCTAATTTAAAAAAATTGTCGTTTAGCCGTCTTATACCGTCTGACCAGTGGTTCTACATCCAACGAAGGTCTTCTGGAGATTTCACTCCGGGGGCAGTGGCAATCTGTTTGTGAATCCTCAGTCACCCTTTCTGATGCGGCAGCCGTCTGCCGGGAATTATTTTATAGGTGGACGGAATACACTTGCTTACTCAAACTAGGCTTAGTTATGGTTGGATTAGGGCATATCGCAGTTATGATCTTACGGTCTCTCAAGGTGTCCTATGTATTGTGCCGTAGATTTACCTCCTTCTTGCACAGTGAACCACTGAGAGTTCATTCACAACGCACTAAAACCGCTCGTCATACCGCTTTGATATTGGTGTCTTCCTATGTATTCTTTATATTTTTCCTTTAGTGGAGGGGTACTGTATCCCTCTAATGGACCACCCACGACGACTCGACTTCTTTCTTGTAAAGCAGGCAAATGTAGTGCTGCTGGAGAGCAATGGTGTACGCCTGTATACCTAGGCTGCGGACAAGGAGAAGGTAAGAGAGAGAGGGGAGAGAGAGAGAGGGAAAGAGATAGAGAGAGAGAGAACGAGAGGGTGTATGAAAAACGGGAAGAGAGAGAGAGAGGGTGTATGAAAAAAAATGAGAGAGAGAGAGAGGGTGTATGAAAAAAATGAAAGAGAGATAGAGAGAGGGTGTATGAAAAAATGAAAGAGAGAGAGAGAGAGAGAGAGAGAAGGAATAGACGATAGCGAGAGAGAAGGGAGTATGAGAGGGAACTCATTTTTTCAAAATTAATCATTCAGCCCCGTACACCTGTGGTGAGCGACGCATAAGCGCGCCGACAAAAAATAACACTCGGTTTACAAGAGTAGTTGGAGGATATACGGCAGTGGGTTAAACTTAAAACTCTTGGTGTAATTTTCTTTAAAAATTTTTCTCCCTGTAGCTTTTTTTCAGTTTCATTCCCTAGTACTGGTAGGCCAGACACAGATAAAATACTCCGGTTTCTGAGGGAACTACATGCGACGAACTCACCTGTTCATGAGATTGAACCTGAGTCGTCTAATTCTAAAGTACATAGGAATGGAGACACACAGCTTGCAATTAGATACCATATTATATCTAGGTTCAGTATCTGTATCCATTCAGGAGCGCGGTTCTCTCCCATGGAATGCGGCTATTCGTTTCCGTGTTAGTGGAGCTCACCACTGTGGCGCAAGTCTCATTACACATCGATTCTTACTCACCGCCGCGCATTGTTTTGAGTTGGTTTTTTTTTTTCGAATTTGAGGTGCTTCATTTTTGTTATCAAATAAGGTATAAAAATGGTTCACAATTTGTGCATTTGTGTATAATGGGCTGGAAACGAACCGTCGTTGTTCCATTATCAGTACATTGCCAAATAATGTACCGTAGGCTTGTGTCGAGACTACGATACATTATTTGGCGCAAGTCTCACGTGCCGACTTTCTTTATTTCTTTAAGAATCGAGTCCTAGGGCTCGGCACGTGCCTACTGTGCATTATTAACTACGGACGTCTCCCATGGAGAGAAAACGCTTTCTTATCCAAATAGCCAAGAATTTTTATTCTTCCAGCGAAGATCGCCGTCCTTCCACATACGAAGTCGTAGTGGGAGATTTCGACAAAACGGTAGCCGAAGGTTCTGAACAAGTTCTCCCAATCTATAGGTTTCACTTCTACCCATTATATGAATGTGAGTTTTTACTTTTACTTTTTTTGTGGTCATGAAACATGATCAATATTATTTAAAGCGAACTACCGGCCGGTTTTTCAAACACGTCGAATAGACCAGCATTCTTATGCAGCGTATGCAAATGAACATGAATTAGAATAAAAAAAATCTAGCTAAATTCGAGCAAATTAGCATAAATACGTAAGAATTCAGTTGTCCACGATGTGTTTCAAAAACCGACTGATACCATTTCAAAATACCCCTATTTTTGATGATTTCATCTGATTCTCCATGTCAAACATAGCAGGATGCAAAATTTTTGTAATTTTCAAGCGCAAATTTCACACATTATTCAGCAATTTACCATGGCCAGTCATATACAACTTGCCCAATTAGCGCGAAGGGGTGTGACACCTGCGATAGATAGTTGGGTATGACTGGCTATGGTAAATAGCTGAATACTGCGTGAATTTTGCGATAAACATTGGAAAAATATCGTATCCTGCTATATTTGACATGGAGAATCAGATGGAATCATCAAAAATAGGGGTCATTTGAAATGGGCCTGACCCTTTGAAAAAATCTGGTGTGAAAGTTGATCTTTGATCTCCTGACTCTTCTATCTTCAGTGCTTTTCACTCACGATCTCGTCCTAGTGGAGGTGGCAGCTCCAGGATTCGCCTTTAGCGATTACGTCATTCCAATTTGTCTTCCGTCGCGCAATTTTCAGGTTCGGCATTTTTTATATTCGGCTACTAAAGTTTGTCAATGTGATTGTACGTAAAAGGTGTCCGTGTGGGGTTGTAGAATGGGTTCCGGTCTGTCAGCTAGTAATCAGTTATCAGCCTTGCATAAATTAAAGCCTAGTTTAGTACACTCCGGGTAAAAGCTGTGTGGTTTCTGGTTGGGGAAGCACTGTGAGCGGAGACATTGGTAAGTTCTTTCCGTAAAATCCTCGTCTAAGGGTCGAAAGAGGTATCCTAATTCTAATTCAACTTATATTCATTGTTATTCTATTCATTTTCTGGATTCCAGCTATTGTTATTTTTTGTATAACAATTTTTTTGTCTTATACTAAAGAAAAGAGAACAATACGATCTTTCTTCGGATTGGACAACCATAAATTGATAAATTGAAAAGTTTCTAGACTGACATTATATTGTATGTATAATTTACAGCAGACTCTCCAAATAAAACTCTTTCTAGCAGAGGCTATCGGACGTGTGTTCTATGAATACAGTATAGAGTATAGAGTAGCGACTCTGACTCCTCAAATCATGTCATTTATATCATATTGTTGAGATACGATCCATTATGGGAGAAGATTATAGACTCTAGATAGTAAGGGTAGATCTTCGAGCATTTACGACTTTCCGGGAGTCGTAAATGCTCGAAGATCTACCCTTACTATTTATATCATCATAAGTAAATGCGCGGGCAAGAGAGAGGATTAGACTGCGAGATTAGCACTTCCCATGCTTAATTATCTTACAACTACCTTTACAGTGTATCCAAATCAGCTCGAAGCCGCAGAGATGCCAATAATCGAGCGTTCTCAATGTAGAAACCTGTCCAACGAGTATGAATTCATGTCGTCCTCCTCTTTTTGTGCCGGATTCCTTGCCGGCGGTGTTGATGCGTGCCAGGGGGATTCTGGAGGGCCATTTGCTTGCCAGGATGAGAGAGGTGAGCCCGCCTGAGCCCACTAACGGCGCGATGCAAAGTTAGCGTAACGGCGGTGGCTTGGCTAGGAAGCTCACAAAAATCATCTTGCTACATGCCTAAGCATGCTAGCCTATTGACACGTAGCCTGCGTATTTATTTACTGTACTTACTTTACTTTAGTTTGCACTGCGGCGCAATTCTCGCAAAAGGCTTTGGCGAAGCGGATTCGAACCTAAGTCGATGTCAGCGACACCCTGGCACTGACTAACTCATCGCATAATTTTTCAGGTATATTTGTGTTGGCTGGAGTGATTTCGTGGGGAGACGGATGTGCTCAAGCTTCACAACCGGGTATCTACACCATGGTGGCACCATATCTATCATGGGTGGAAAATATCATTGACACCATTTGAATAAAGAACTTTGAATGAAAACAAGAAAGACCAACATCCTCATTCCAACAACAAAAGTTTCCGACGCTTATCCGAAACTTCGAAGTTCTCTTCCGCACCATCAGGGACTAACTACCCAGTGACAACCATATTAATACCCATATGGTACTAACCAATCAAGCAACAAGCAAGAGAAAACGAATAACCACTGTATCGATATACAGAACCACAGAGCCACAGAGCCAAAACAACAACGAGAACGGAGGAAAACCAAAACAAACAACAAGCTTTCTCATGTTTATTGCTCGGACAAGCTTATGGGTTGTACTCGATGGGCAGATTCTTTCTGCGGACCATTCCGTCTCCCTGGAACCATTCACGGCGGAACTGCTTGGCGGCACCATCGGGGGTGTTGGTCCACTCAATGGTGATACGGTCGTTGTTGGTGTCCTCCTGTCCGTAGGCGAAGGCATCGCAAGAGACGGCGACGAGCACGGCCTCCTTGGGGTCGAGCACTCCGCAGGGTGGGTCCACACCGAGACGCTTCATGTTCGTGGTCTTGAACGCCCATCCGATACGACGTCCTCCAGAGTTGGTCACCTAAAGAAAAGGAATTAGATACTGTTAATTAGGGTATATCGATCAAGGTAAGGCACTAATTGGAGAAACATAAGAGAATCCCTCTCACCTTGATGTGGTAGGTGTGCTTGTCATCGTAGGGCGCGTTGAAGACGACCTTGGCGTTGGGCTGGGTGCCGATATCACCGGGAGGTACAGATTGGGCCATTGTTGAGATGGATACCTACCCTCCTTTGGGCCGGGTATATATTGAGGCTTTTCGTATGCTAATCAGGTGATTAGGGATTAAACTGCGAAATTAACATGTCAGCGAATTTTATGTGATAGAATGCGTTTCACAATGATTACTAGGTTTGAAAGAGTGTTTGATTTTGTTTCATATGCAGAGTGACGTTTCAATCGAGATACGTTTTATTAGTGGCAAAGTTGCGATAAGGGACAGCGTAATGGAAAACGCATTGATTTTTTAGCGGCGACCACCCAAACAAGGATATTTTTGCGGAGTTTTATTAATACAATTTATTTATTTATTTGTTTATTTTATAAATAAAATATGTTATTTTATATTTTAACCAGTCGGCTCACGCCGCCCGAGGCGACTTACATGGAAATATGATTGGCTTAGCATGGGCATACTTATATTATATACAAAGTTTCAAACGTATCATAAGAAATTCACATAATATAAAACAATTGCATATGCATACTTCGATATTGAGCTGCGACACTCTTTTTATACCCGAACACGAAAATTTGCATTTCGTAACGCACATCGTTATGCAAATTAGGCTACAGTTACTATTTTATATAATAAGATTGCTTAGATAAATCGATAAATGTTTACAAATTAAACAGTGCCTTATATCTTAGTATTTCCGTGTTGTACACTGATTATGATTTGTACAATACGGAAATACTAACAATATGTTTTTTTTAATTGCTTAGTTAGATAAATCGGTGTTTACAAATTAAACTGTATCTCATATCTTAGTATTTCCTTGTTGTACACTGATTGCGATTTCTTGAAAATCACTTGCTCACTGTATCTATTAGCAATGTTTGTTTCGTGTAAGGTCTTATTGTCTTCATATTTAGATTTAGGATGCGCAGCGTCTGACCATTTGGTGGGGTAACCATTTGATTTGTGACATTGCGCCTAAATTTTTTTTCTTTCGTGTATTTTATGTTGTTCGTCCATTATCATTATTAGCAATTTATTAAAGCGGCATAACAGCCGGTTTTGAAATAAATACATTCGCATGCAAATTAGTATGCTTGTGTAGAATAAAAAATCGCGCGGTTTCGCGGTTATTTGCGTCCAGCTGCATGGGAATAAAACTAGGTCTCAACAACCGGATGTTATACCGCTTTGTAATTATTAGGCGATGCCTCGCCTTCCCCCAAAGGTGATCATCGAAGAGGTAGAGGAGGTAGACGACGAAGAGAAGAGCGACAATATAAATTTTGAACACAACCTTTCCGAGTATAACTCACCGGAACCACAGTCACCATCTACCACGGCATCCGTGTCTAGCTTCCACGTAAATGATCAGCCGAATAGTTTGTGAGTTTATTTATATATTTATTTATTCATTTATCACAGAAGACGTCGAGCAATTTGTCATCTGGAACTCGTCGCCCACTGCTCAGGACCTCTGCGGAACATGTCATAAGCAAACATTGAATCTGTATTTTCACCCTTGAATAAAGGTGCACGCTCTTGAAGCGTAAAATTATTTATTTATTTATTTATTCATTTACTCAAGTAATCAGTAACCCTCTTAATTACCTCGAGGTGCAAAGTGCTACTCTTAAATTTAATTTTTTTTTAAATTTATTTCACGCTTTAAGAGCGGGCACCTTTTTTTAAGGGAGTACAAGGTTTGCTTATGACATGTTCGCAGAGGTCCTGCGCACAGGCGACAAGTTTCAGATGACAAATTGCTCGAAGTCGTACTCTTTCACTCAAGCTCCTTGAAGTTTTTGTAGCAGTACTGTGACAGATAAATAGACAGTTCTACTGCAACGATCGTGTCTGTAAACTAATTTTCCTTACAATTAGACTGAGAGTCGGTTTTCAACCTCGCCCATTTTATTTCCACCCTTTATTTTGCTAAATTGAGCAATTTTCAGAGCTAACTCGGATAATAATTCTCCAACTGTGTCAGCATCCACAAATGCGAAATCAGACGACGACATTGCGAATCTAGTACTTCTTGGTAAAGTAGTAAATTTCAATTATTTTATTTAGAGAAGGTCGGTTGCATCCTCATGTATAGAGGGGGAGCGAGAGAGCGAGAGAGGGAGAGAGCGAGACAGCGAGAGAGCGCCTCACTTTCACAACCTTATTTAGGCACCCTAAGTGTCGGCCGTTCTCGTTTTGGCGATCGACTGCAGTATGTGAACAAGGTGACGATGTGGATGTGTGCGGCGAACAAACTGCAAGCGCCCGCAGGAAAATGGTCCAAGGAGGTGATTACATAACATAACATAACATTTATTACGACAACAAAGTATCGCGCAAGTTTTGACAATATAAGGCCACTAACAACGAATAAATGGATAATAATAAAAAAAAACAGATGAAAATGCACAACACTAAATTAAGTGACGTTTGTTTCAACAAATTTACAGGAATAAAGCAGGGTTTCTCTCAGTCATAAGAGAAGTTCTATGCACAAAAGGAATATCTACGAACTTTTTTAGTTACTCTAGGGCTAGGGATTACTTTATAAACACGTGAATATACTAGAGTTTTAGAAGTTATTTTATAAACTCGGGTGCACGAACTGGGAATATTTTTCAACGTAGGAACGCCACACAGTGCTTCTCACAATTTGTATGTAAACCCTGTTTATTTTTATTTTTACTAATAAGTCGCGTCGGTTTTAGGAGCTCGTCCACATCCACGAAGAGCTTGACAACTTTGTAGCCGTCAAACACAAAAGGATAGCCGAGTGGGTTATTTGTTTTTATATTGAGAGTGAGTTTTGATTTCTAATATTTTCTTCACATTCCGTAATGGAGAGGCCATTATTGCCTTGATATACAACTGTAAGGCCTTGCTTGAGTTGATCTACCCATAACTAAAGCGTTCCGTATCTGTTGGTAACTCAACCAATCCGGGAAGTAAAGATCAACCTCTCGTCTCCGGTTATTGGTTATCCGGTAGGAAGCGGGGCTTGAGAGACAAGATTACAGTATCCTCGATTAGTTAATTAGAAGTTGGTTTATTCAGCTTGTATGGCTATCACATTGCTGAGGATTCACTAACTTTCTTCCGAATGTACGCTTCGTCAGGCACAGCTGAGGTATATTTCAAAAATTGCAATGAAAGAATTTTTCTTTGCTTTAGCTCCCTTGTTATTTATTTCCTTATTGATTATGTTTTCCTTACTGTACTGTCATCTTATGGTTAGGGGTTCATTTTGGAATAGTTTGCGCTGAACTCTCATTTATCAAATCAATAAAGATTACTATTTAGGATAAACTACGACGTGAGCCGCTCTCTGAGCATTTAGCGTTGAAGTATGCTGGTCAAACACTTGAAGCTCTACACTATTGTCACTCGCAAACACCCCCAATTTTACACATGAATATAAAGGGTTACTTTTATTTTATCAAATTCTATTTAGTTTAGTATCCCTTCTAACAATAACAAGTTCTTCACTTATCATAATACCAACCAATCGAGTGAGTGATGACACATGTGACTTTCCGTGTACTACCATGTAATGCTTCGTCTAAAATAGAAATAATAAAAATATCTTCCAGCTTCGAATCTCTTATTGACAATATCTGGAGATATCAAACTTTGCGATTTTGGTGTCGCCTCAACGGATCATCAGGTTTACTATTCTTACTCAAAGAGCTTATAATTGGGCCTGTGTGAGCCCGTCTACCGCAGTAGAAACGCAGTCTGGTACCAATCCCTTATGACTTTAGCCAAATTGGTAAGAGGGTCCCGCCAAGTGGCATGACCTACAAATAAAAATATAGAGCGCACCCTTTTCCAAGGCGCTTCCAAACCATTTTCCAAACTTTTGACTTGTACCACAGTGGTGCTGAAGTAGCCGGCGAGTCACAGACAACAAATTACTTGGCATCATTTTTGACGTTACGGATCAGAACCGAACCCGAGTTATGTGTGTTGAAGCGGATCCTTCTCTCCGTACACCAGACCATATTATCGTTTCAGTCAATCAATATGGCTCACTACCGTCGGTCACTACTCGCCGCAGCACAAGAATTACATGGAAATTTACTCGTCGAATCTGCCCATACAAAGGCCACCGATATTTGGTCAGTTGGTTTTTTTTAATTAAAAAAAAAACAAGGAGCTGAGCCATTGAAGCTTGTCTCAATGTACTCAGTACACACTATCAATCAGAAACGTTTATGTTTAACAGGATGTTTTTTGTTCTTCCTTGATTAGTTAACCATGTAGCTTGCAATAAACATTTTTTTACACCTCCTATACTCCTATACAACTCAATAAATAAAATTTCAGGTCTGTGGGAAGTTTGATTGTTGAAATGTTGACAGGTCTACCTCCATTCGGTGATCTGTTTTCTAAATACTCTGATGATCAGCTGTTACAGGTTTGTGAACTAGGTTTAAAGCGAAATGTCGGCCGGTTTTTGAAACGCATCGTAGATAGCTGCGAATCCTTACGTACTTATGCAAAGTTGCTCGAATTTATTTCGATTTTTTATTCTAATTTAAGTTAATTTGCATAGGCTGATAAAATACTGGTGTACTCGATGTGTTTCAAAAATCAGCCGGTATTTCCCTTTAACGCTGACACAGAATCCACCACTAAACAATTTCCCGGAATTTTTCCCGTAAGGTGTTATGGGTTGTGTGGCTCCAAAGTTTCTCCCTTACTTCCCTTGTAAGTATTTTCTACAGTATGTTTGAATCAATGAAGACCTTCTATTCAGGAAGTGCAACAGTTCTACCGTACTCAAAATTGGCCAACTTCTTCGGCGTGGTCCCAGGACGGTCACCCAGTGTATTCAATGTTGCCCACTGCTTCTAGCAATGTCACTTCACTTTTATGCAAATTAATGACACACGTGCCGCAGAGGAGGCCTACTGCTGCACAGGTTATTCTTGAGAGAGAGAGAGAGAGAGAGTGAGTGAGTGAGTGAGAGAGAGAGACAGAGAGAGGAAGAAGAGTTAAGCATTTGGAACTTTCCAGGCACTCCGTTTCGAAGAATTAAAAAGGTTCAACTTCGAAGTCGAGCCGCCTGTGCCGGCGGAGGAGGAGATACCGAAAATGGAAGACGAGGTTGTCGAAACAGCAATTGAGAGGTGTTTTACTTTTTTTATGATTTTGGCATGGCGTGCACCACAATACTTTGTTGTTGTTGCTCTTTTATGGTTAAAGCGAAATACCGGCCGGTTTTTGAAACACATCGAGTAGACGTCGAGTAGAGAATTCAGTTGTCCACAATGCGTTTCAAAAATCGGGCGATATTGCGCTTTAATGAATTTCTGAGGGTAGGTCGAGTGCTAAGCTTCATACGAATTTTGTTTTTGTTCAGAAATCTCTTACTTGTAACTACACTAAGTACGTGATTCATAATTCAGTATTCAGTATCTCGAGCGCCGAAAACTGATCAATGTACCATACTTCGTACTTCAGGGTTTCTGCTTTCCACGCTGACCACGAGCAATTATTGAAGAAACTCCAGAAACAGCACAAAGAGGAGGTAAATTAGTTATAAACTTTTGCGTATCACGTGGGGTTCCTTCAATTAAAGAGTCGATGTCGACCACATTTGTTTCTCTTTGTTTTGTAAACACAATTTTTTTTCTCCCATACACGCATTTAGGAAAGTTCTTGCTTCGTCTGCGGACGTTGGTACTTCTCACGGGCGTTACTATTTGCAGTTCTATTGTTGAAGGTAAGCTTTAAAGCGAAATACCGGCCGCTTTTTGAAACGCACATCGTGGGCAACTGAATTTTTACGTAGTTATGCTAATTTGTTAGAATTTAGCTCGGTTTTTTATTCTAATCTATGTTCGTTTGCATAAGCAAGCTGCATAAGAATGCTGGTGTACTCGGTGTGTTTCAAAAAACCACCAGTGTTTCGCTTTAATAAGGCTGCTCTTTGCGGTCTTATTTTTAATGGTATGATTGAAACCCCGAGAAAAACGCATAAAGCCCCTAACCAATGTGTTCTCTGTACTTGAGACAATTCTTCCTTTACGGGAGTATTGCAACATCTCGCAACCCCAAAAAGAGGTGGCTAAGGCTAAAGGTGACTCCCTTCGTCTGAGAAACCCACCCCGGCATACCTAAGCCTAGGTTTAGATTTAGATAACCCTTATTTGATTTTCAGTGGGTTGGCCTAGTTCTGCTGGCAGCTTGTTCACTGGCGTCCGTCGCCTTCTTTGTATTCTTGGCCATATTCGTTATATACAATGGAATTGGAATTGTATGCCAATGTCATTTGAATGAAGGTAAAATTACATCCATTTTTACAATAATACAAATCTTAATGAAAATAAAAATACTAAAGGCGAAAGATTCAGTCATTTTCAATTATAGTACTGGATTTTGTTGAATGAAAAGCTGACTATCTTTTTAGGTTTCATCGTGTTAATTGCATTAATTCTCTTGCCAATTCTCATTCTTCTCACAACTCTGTGCTGTAATAATTCAATCGAAAAGTACAAACAAGCAGTGAAGGACGGAACTCTGGAGAAGAGCAAGTCAGTTTTATTTCCTTCTTAAATTACTAGAACCTTGACCGGGTGGCCTAGTGGATAGCAGCTTGGTTTCTTATGCAGACCTTCGAAGTTCGATTCCGTAGCGTCAAGGCCGTGTTTGCTTACCTATATATAAAAAAGCAGTCGGTGTTGTCAAGGAGTGTCGTTGTATGTTTTTCACGCCAAGTATTGTAATTATCATTTTACCATTTTAGGTACGTTTACAAACAGCCTGAGGACGACATTGTCATGTGTGGCGTTATCGTTGTTCCGGGTAGTCATAAGGCAAGTCAGGTTTTTGAATTGGGGGAATATACAGTATCGCAGTGAGAGAGTGAAAGAGAGCTGAGAGAGAGTTAGAGAGAAAGAGAGAGAGAGAAAAAGAAAAGAGGCGTATGAAACATAATAATTGAGAAATTTTAGGAGCGTCGGCGAAAACACGCCACCGAAGAAAACGATCCCCAGTCCATATTGTCGGGTCTCAAGATCACAGCCGACTTTGCAAATCAAGTCCGGCTTCTGGCTTAGAGACCAATGAAAATAAAGTATTAGATTCTTTCTTGTATTGAACCGGTAACCTACAATCGTGAATAATGCGAGGGACAGACAAACCCCACAAACAATAAAGACCTAGTACAAGGCAAGAATTGTAAAACTGCGGAATAAGCATAATGTGTCTATAACTTTGACTAACTAGACGTGACAACTTTGAAACCGGGAATCATGGGCGATCCCTCCTGGCCCTAGCCCGAAGACGTCGAGCAATTTGTCGTCTGGAACTCGTCGCCTGTGCTCAGGGCCTCAGCGGAACATGTTATATGCAAAAAGTGCCCATTCTTCTTCAGTAGTCACAATTCTTCTTGATTTTCTCAGAACGACTCAATCTATTGTCAATAAATGCATTTATTGATGAAGGACCTATTTTAGTTCCGAAATTAATGTTAAACATAAAATACAATAAGTTATGAAGCTTGTCATGTCTAATATCCGGGGGCAGTTCTGGGTGGTGGGCAGTGGTCGCAGCCTCCCTTGGCTCCGTCCTCTCCGCTGGGTCCCTTCTCTCCGTCCTTGCCGGGCTCTCCGTCGGCTCCAGGCTGTCCGGCATCTCCGGGAGGTCCCTGAAGAAACGGGGTAACTTACTACACAATATCTCTCAACATCTTCTGCAGGCTTCTATAGAAGTTTCATTTCAGCTGAAGTTTCTAAGCCTTGGTACGATGAGAGTCAAGTTGAATAAAACAAAATTGAAAGCGATTAGTTTTTCAAACCCCCAATGTTTCAATTTGTATGTATAACTGGTAACATTGTCACTTCAGCACTAGAGTACATTATAATCAGTAAATGGCATCTTTTGCTAAAGGCAGAGCTAGTGTACCTGAGGTCCATCGTTTCCAGGCTTTCCATCGCTTCCGGGTTCTCCGTCGGGTCCCTTTTCTCCGGGTGCTCCAGGGGCTCCAGGTCTTCCGGGCTTACCTGGCAGAGTCTCAACCTTACCATCCTCTCCCTTCTCGCCAGGCTGTCCAGGTTCTCCAGCAGGTCCACGAGGTCCAGGGGCACCAGGTTGTCCAGGGTGTCCGGGCTCTCCATCGGGACCGTTCTCGCCGTCGTTTCCAGGGGATCCAGGGCTTCCCTTGGGTCCAGGGGTACCAGCGGGTCCAGGGGGTCCAGCGGGGCAGTCGAAGCACCATTGATCTTCGGATTGATGTCCTGGAACGGCGTCGTCTCCCTTAGGTCCATCGGTTCCGGGGTGTCCGTCACTTCCGTCGGGTCCAGAATCTCCGGGAGGTCCGGGAGGTCCAGCGAGTCCGGCCTTGCAAGAGCAGCAAGACGAGGAGGAAGCGGAACCGGAAGTGGCAGCAGCATCATCGGAATACCCACCAGCAGGAGCAGAGGGTGCGGGAGCGGGAGCAGAGTCTCCATAAGCAGCAGCTGGGGCAGCTGCAGCGTCATCGTAGGCGGATCTCTTCACGACGGGCTTCACTCCTGAGTAAGGGGATTCAGATTATGCAAAAATCTAATTGTAAAATGCAAAAACAAGTTGTAAAATGAATTACAATTGTTCCTACAGGATATATTTGTGGCTTGCAACTGATGCTCGCGATATGGGTTTAAAGGATCGCAGTCACTACAAATTCGTATTTATTTATTCGCTTTTCATTATATATTCAAATATGTGAAGAAAACTACGATTCCAGCACCAAAGTACGGCAAAACGAACTCAGGGAGAGAAATCCCGGTGTATGAGTTTTACTAGTATACCATACTTTATAATTGCCCGTATAGAGTTTTATAACAAATACCCTGCAGTGATAAACCACACGCCAGGTGTAACACTGCAGTCTGTTCACTCTCCAAGCACCACTGGCAATTGCATATATGCACCGGCGACGGTCATTTACCAAAACCCATTTTCATCGATTCCTCTCCCTGAGGTCGATTTTATGTGGCTTTTTACTGGCTGCATATTGTTTTATAAATCTTCTTACATCTAATAAAAATCGAATAAAAAGTTGAATTTCAAGTGAGTGCATTCCTTTAAATTCTACCATGATTCTACTTGTGTTGCGCCATAGCAGAAAGCATAGATTCAACTATCAGCCATATCAACGACTAACCTTTCACAGCGGATACTCTCTCGTAGTGCTCAAAGAGTCCCTTGGTGCGGTGTCTGCAGAAATCAGCCTGAAACGGTTAATATGACTCGTTGTCTGGGAAAAATAAGGAGATTGGTAAATTGTAGTAAATAAACATTTTAAAGCGAAATACCGGCCGGTTTTTGAAACGCATCATGGTATTTATGCAAAGTTGCTCGAATTCATTACGATTTTTTATTCTACCTTATAATCATTTGCATAAGCTGCGTGTGAATGCTAGTTTACTCGATGTGTTTCAAAAACCGAACGGTATTTCGCTTCAATTACTGAATGTGACATTTCATATGCATCTGTGCATGGTATTGGGCTGCCAATTTTTTTATAAATTCGGAAATAATTGTAGTTTTAAATTTAAAAATGTCAAAACTTCGAACCTCACTCTGTAGAGTGCTCTGCACATGCTGCAGATAGGTGTACATGGCTGGGATAGCGAGGATCACAGTCAAAGTGGCGATCGTACTGTAATTATATGCAAATTAGGTTTGCGATCATACCTGTAAATTAGGATAAATATGCTAATTAAGCTGGTCATACAGGAACAACTATATTATGTTTGAAGCCAGTTTGAATGACAGTTAAACATGCGGTCCATATTTTGTTCCCAACTAGTTTGTCTTGAAGATCGCCTTGTCTCTCTAACGCTCCGTCTCTCTCTTACTCCCTCTCTCTTTCTCTCTCTCTTTTCTCTCTCTCTCTCTTTTCTCTCTGCTATCTAACGAGGTATCTCTCTCTCCTGTTTCTCGCTGTCTTTTTCATCATCCCAAAGAAGCTACGCTATCAATACTTATCAAGAAGTGCGCGGCCTTTTTCTTATTTTTTTTGTATGCCGAACTTTTCTTATCTCAAAAAGTGCCAAAGCTTTATTATTGCGCAAAAAACTTGAGCCAAGTTGTTCCTTGTTGAAATCGTAGGGTGTGGGTAATTAGACAAAGATTTGTCATATTTTGAATAGACTAATTGCAAGCTCATTGTGTTCACAGTAGGAGTAGGATTCGAACTCGCGATATTATAGCGAGAGGCAATGACCTTATCCGTTCGGCCACGAGGAATACAAAGTTACAAGGTTCTGACCTGACAGTGGTGCCAATGAAGGCCAGCTTCCTCAGACCTTCAGCCTCCACCAGCTGCTTCTTCTCCTTTTCGTTTGAGTACATTCTGAAGGAGGAGAAACATTGCCAAGTGTTATTTGAGATTCAAGCAATGGCTATTGATAGCTCTAGATTCTGTCTAAGGCGTCTCTAGGCTAGCAACAATCGTGCAATTCTCAAGAAAGCATAACAGTTTTCATCAAAGAAAGTATATATCAAAATGGATTACACCAATAAACATTTCGACTAAAAATTGCATAAAAGCGGATGTATCTTTGTAGTATGGGAAAGTCGCCCCAAGTGGCGGCAAACGTTTGCTATTAGTATAATATAAACATTATGTAAATGAATCTATAAAAGCTGAGATCGCCTTGCCATGACGGTTATGCCAGATGCCTAGCTGTGCACTTTTATATGCGGAGGGCTGTTTAGGCAAAAACGGCAAAAAACGGGCAAACGCGGCCGTTTTCTAAAAGAAACACCGTTTTCGATACTCGGATTGGTAAAGAAGTTGCATCAACAGAACCGAATTGGGGGCGCGAAAGAGCAGGTGTGGGGGGGGGGAGGGCCTAAGTAGCAGTAGCAAGGCGTAACTTGGGGTTCTAAGTAGGAGTCGTAAGTCGTGGGTAACTCCTAAGTACCGTTACCACTAAAGCGTAACTTGAGGTTCTTAGTAGGAGTCGTAAGTCGCGGGTAACTCCTAAGTACCGTTACCAATAAGGCCCTTACGTACACTGGGTATTGCAACTTGTAAAAGATTCCATTTATATGCCAGATTACTTTGAAAAGATCTCTCCTAGGAAACTGAGGAACCCTTTCGGTGACGGTCCTCTGATTTTTTTCGTGGACCACCACATTTTGTGACCACCAAGTTTACCGTCGTCGAGTGGTCACCGCATGGTTTCCAAATGGTCGGTGTCTAGGCGCCAAAAGGTTTTTCCAGAGAAACCATTTGGTGACCGGCCACCGACGGTTTTTTCTGTGGGCAGCGCAAATGTCAGGCTGTCGTGTGTAATTGCCATTACTGACAATTGTTCACACACACTACAAACTACAATTATACCTGGATTTTATTTGCACCTGTTCAAAATAGAAATTAACCTTTATTTTGTTTTGCGTCTTGGTCATATTTGTGTTGTTAATTATTTAATCTCTGAATATTGATTCATTATCCATATAATCAAGGTCAGTTCCTGTTTATTTCTCACTATGTAAATATATAAAATCTGTCGTTTTCTGATGTCTGATCGCTTAACAGTAGCACCACGCGTATGTTTATAACAGACACATAAAACTTTTTTTGCCCGCAGCGTGTATCGCAGTCTTGGTAGTTAGGAAAACTTATTATGCTATGTATGGGGGGCAAGGTAAATTAATACATAAGAAGAGCATACATCGACTTCCTACTAGAAAAAGAACAACTAATACCTTTACACGAAAACTCGACGAATGCCCAAAAATGGTGTCAAATTGGTCGCCTTATGATTGTTTTTTTGGTGGAAACCATTTGGCGACCTGTTACTTTTGGTTTTCCAGTATTCCAGGGGCTGCATCCATTTTTCTGTTACCACGAATGTACTGTACTTTACAATTATAGGCCGCGCAAAACGGTCCGAGGAGTTACAATTCATAGCGACACTGACAAAAGTTGGCGTGCAAGCGGTAACCTTTGGGCGGGCAAAGTTCATTTGGCAACGTGGTGGCGTGCAAAAATGCACGCTGAATGAAAATGTCGGCAACTTTCCGCCGTTATCACGCCGCATGTCAAAATCCCGGCGGAATGGCGTGAGTACGGTGTGCAGGCGGCCACCTAATGGCTTACGGCATGTAAACGGCAATCTTACTTCTACAAGGCGTGCAAGCTGCAACGTTACGGTAGGCAACTTTTTCCACGCCGCTTGCACGCCGTATCGTTGCCGCTCGCACGCCACTTTTCACGTTGGGAGGAAACAAATTGCAACACTGATTGTGAGGCTTGAGGCATCTTCTAGCTTTTTTTACCGTTGATGCTTCTAATCTTTCAAATCTATTTAAACACTCAAGAATAATTCACAATGATATCGTTAGGCTTTCAAAGTAGACTTTGACCCTTGCCAGTCTCATTTGTAGTGTCCTTGTCTGCCAGTCTGCCTGTCTACCAAGAGCCCAGACAAATTGTCGCCTAAATGTACTTTCTGAAGCTGAAGTGCAACTTCTATATGTAAAGGGTCAAATCGGGCCCACGAAACAAAAGATACTTTGGATTTTCTTGTAAATATGAGTGAGGATTGGGATTAACGGCCGGCTACCGGTACCGGTACCGGTTACCGGTAAAATACCGACCGGTTTTTGAAACGCATTCCGTACACCTGCTTTCTTATGCAGCATATGCAAATGAGCAAAAATGAGCATAAAACTAGACCCCAATTAGGTCCCACTTTGCATAAGCGCGTGGGAATACAAGTACTTGAGATGCGTTTCAAAAACCGGCCAGTGTTTCGCTTTATGTGTATTCTATGAAATGAATTCGATAGAGCATATGTGAAGGAGTTCATTTTTCATTCTTCTATTCTGCCAAACTTATTTAACATCCAAATTAATGTAAATTTATGATCATAAAGATATTTCTATCCTTATGTACTTCTCTCCTCTCCTCTCCTCTTTCTCTGCCTCTCTCTTTCTCTGCCTCTCTCTCCCTTACTCCTCTCTCTCTATCTCTCTCCTCTCTCTTTCGCTCTCTTAGTGTGCCGATTGTCTCTCGATTTCCCACTGATCCGTTATCTTTATTCGATAACTGATTGTCCTGCTCGCCTCTCCACCTCCACCACCCACGCACTATTTCTCCGTGCGTGGGTTCGAGCCATCATGTATTTCTTCTACTCAGTTGCGATAAGCCCTTTCTTTTCTCTCTTTTATTTCTCGCTTATTAATCGATGGCGATCTTTTCGGCAATTAGTCGCCCCTCATATCGATCCGCCATTGCATGCTAATTTAGATAATTAAAGTGTTAAAGCGGAATGACATGTGGTTTGTGAAGTGTTAACTACTGGATATTCGCTAAATTTGTCTATGAAACAAGGAATGTGATCCAATATATGTTCCATAACCACGTGCCATTACGCTTTAACTGTGTGGGTGATAGTTATCCATTCATTTATTTATTGAATAGCACAACAGATGTTACGATGAACAGAAGTTGTATAGAGAACACGCTGGGACTGTAGTTGATCATGTATTGGATAGCCATAAATGGCATAATAAATTAAGGTCGTTGATTTGCTAACGTGTACATAGGTACTATGATTTACAACTGGGCTGATCAGGAATCTAATACATGGATTTTATATGCTCATTCACATCATCTATTAAACATTCATACTAATTAGAACATGCCATATGCGCCCAAACAATTACACTCTGTTCGTTAATTAACTCTTACCATGTATAGGCTTGAACTTGAACATTCGAATTATCTTAATTATGTACAGTAGCGTGCTACACCTCCTGTTTTGGTATAGGACAAAAGTGACAACGATTATCTCGCTAGTATCTCGCTAGTATCTCGCTAGTATTTAGTAGCACTAGTATTTAGCGAGTATCTCGATCAATACTAAAGCTATGATAATCAATAAGCCAATCCAGTAAGTAATCAATAATCTGATCTTTTTATAAACAATCAATCCCTACTCTGTTATCTGATAACTTCATATTATGTCCTTATCTCCTAATTCGTTACGGCTCTCCTGGAATCGCTATCAATAAGGCGAGGGGGCCCTCTGGGTTTTGAACAAACACCAAACAATGATGTTTTCGCTGAACCACTCTGGATTTTTTCACTTAATATTTTGATTACTAGCTTATCGATTAGTGGCTTAACTTTAGGTATACTGTGCTTTTTTGGGTATTGTGTATCGATTAGTAGGGTAAAAGAATAAGCTTGTGTGCGATGCACCACAGGTGCGCCAGTTGTTCGCCGCGCAATCTTTTTAACAAGCGATGTACTGTGCATGTGCAGACATTCCCTCAATGACAAAAAAAACTCCGTGGAAGTGTACGTTGTCAGATTCTGCAAAAGAGCACAATGATGTGATGCTAGCATCCCTAAGCAATATTGAAACAGTGAATGATTTTGATATGGTTTTTACCAGATTTTTATTGCTGGCTTATCGACTAAATGGTTTATCTTTGGGTACTGTGCTTTGATGTTTTCAATTAACTTAAGTTGTATAAACACCATGGTTTATTATTTCGCCACGATCTGAGAATTTCGAACTCTACGCGAATCAAGATTTTGCTTTTCATCTGACTCTCTCTTACTCTCTGGATCAACTTTATAAATCTTTATTTGACTTTGCCTTCTTTGACTCTCTTATTATCTCTCTCTCTCTCTCTCTCTCTCTGACACTCTCTCTCACCCTCTGAAGCAACCTTAATTTTCTTTGACTTTGCATTGTCTCTCTTATTCTCTCTCTTTCTCTCTCTTTCTCTCTCTTTCTCTCTCTTTCTCTCTCTTTCTCTCTCTCTCTCTATCTATCTCTCTCTTTCTATCTCTCTCTTTCAATTCTCACAAAACTTCCCCTTTTAGTCATGGGAAAATGTTGCGTTTCCAAGGAAAAATTCTCGCTCGCGATTTTCTCCAAGATTACCGCATGATACATCTCGCCGCAATATTTTATCACGTGGGGGTGCGCGATCCCATTTTGATAATGATAGTGGCAAAATTATATATACATCAATTCGCTCCGCGAGATTTTCTGCCTTCTCGCGCCTCTAACTGGTATAACGTTACCCATGGTGTGTCTAACTGACCACATTTTTCTCTAGCTACTCTACTACCTCCCAAAAGTACCGTAACTATGAGCTGCTCTAGCCACCCTCTCCCACACTCTCTTACTCGCCCTCTTTCTCCCGCACTGCTCCCACCGTTTCTACTAACTTTTCCCCGATCTACCCGTCACCCAACCCAAAATAAGAAAGATTACTGTTTTGACCGCTGATTGACAGGCTCAAACTGATGCAATTTCTATTATACCAGCAGTTCCGTTCATTAGCAAATCGGTGTCACGTGTAGACAATTAGTAAATTGTTTTCCGATAATATTGCGATAGATCACCGCCCAAAGTCAACGGCTAAATGGGGAGAAATAAAAATGCATGGTAAGCTATACTCTATACTTACAATTAGACTTAGCAGAGAATGGATCAGAAACCAGAGTACGTCCAATTCTATATCATTCATATGTCCTCTTTGGTGTGTAAGTTTCGTAGCTTCCACGTTAGAGGTTGAAGCATAAAGCACTACCGGATCATGCCACTGTAAAGCTGCCAGTCACGTGGTTTACGAAGCCTGCGCTGGACAATTGCACTCCACATACAGTATGCAAATTTTGTTCGTTTTGTACTGGTAAGGAATTGTAAAGAATTCCAAGTAAACACTTTCCACCACGTGTGCCTACGAGCTTATATTAGCGTAACAGAAAACGCGACGCTAATTTCCCTTTTGCCGATGACCAATATCTCAAAACGTGCGTTCTAGAACATTCTACCGTACCCCAGTTTTGATATCAAAACAACAAGAGCAAGATAATAGATTTTCATCAATAAAAGTTCATTTCATTATCTCCGACTATCGGCACTGCCCCCTATTACGTTTACCATATCTAGTTGTCAACAACACAACTTTTTTCTTGGTGTTTACATATAAAAAAGGTGATTTTTTCAGTAGGTCAGCTACTGGAAAACGTAAAGCATACGGTTATTTCTCTGAGGCAGCGGTTCATGTGTTATTATCGTATGCGTAATAGTAACAAATGTTTGTACTAATTTTAAAGTGATTTAGTGCGTGGGTTCTAAAACGAATACTGAATGTAGATGTTTTATACATATGCTTGTGTTTTTCCGGGCATTTCCTGCACAAAACGGGATAGAATTTTGCATATACTGCCTCCAGCGTTTCATATGTCTCAAATCCACGTGTCCTACCACTTTAAATACACTACGAGCTCTAGTTTTTTTCAATGCTATGCTATTGCTAATGAAATGCATAATTGATAAATGCAACATACATTTTTTGGGGTAACCGAACCCTTTAAAATTCACTTCAAGAACCCGAAGCCATAAACAGTATTATTTTGTTGTGTTTTGCTTCACTGCGCTTATAATTGATATGGAAATCAGAAGCAAACTTTATCTGTCTTATCACTGACATTCTGTTTGAAACCAGTTTTGCTCATAGTCTTTTTTGCAATTTTCGAATTTTATTTTTAGTGTTTCCTAATCCTAATTGAAGTCAATCGTGATCAAACCCAACGATTGACAAGAAAGCACGATGAGTCCAATTACTGTATAGCACAATTTAGTATTGTATGGTTAAGAGAGAGAGAAGAGAGAGAGAGAGAGAGAGAGAGAGAGAGAAAGAAAGAAAGAGAGAGAGAGAGAGAAAGAGCGCCAGAGAGCCAGAAAGCGAGCTATAGAGAGAGAGCCAGACAGAGAGAGAGAGAGAGAGTCTGAGAGTGACCACGTGGACACTATTACTATCTTACTGTAGCTTGTTTTTTTTTCTCGGTTCAATATGTTTCAAGTTTCAACGTCCTCGAAGCTTCCAGAACTCTAATTAGCGAAAGTAGCACTGTCAATACAGTGCGTGCAGCTCACATCAGAGCACACTGCACAGCAAACATATCAGATGAACTCAATACCAATACGAATAAAAAAAACCTGTGTTTTTTTCGTGGGCCAACCCATTTGGTGACCTCTTGGTGACGTTGTTGTGACCAAATTTTCTGAAAACCGTCGACAACTGGTCACCACATGGTCATCAAATGGTAACCAACCAGTCGCCCAAGAATTTTTTTTCATGAAAACCATTTGGTGACCGTCAACGACGGTTTTTTGTGCTTACGGCAATTATCCCGTTTTGTGAAGCACCAATAAACAGATGTGATAAAAAAAGGTTAACTCGACCCATAGTCCACGCGATGCCAATTTTACGCTCCCGTATGTAC